>PVIR01012847.1:0-43716 GCA_004026965.1 Petromus typicus | reverse complement strand
CTGAGCTAACTCCCCGGCCCCACCTAGCCTTCTCTTAATGTTGAAGAAGGAAGGAATGCACATGTCTTAACAACCATCAGGGTCTGTATAGATGGGTCAGTAATTGAATCAGAAAGGCTAGCCTGGCCTACTTGCTTACATGTGTTGTTTTGTTAATGGGATGGTTTTGTGGCTTACTTCAAAGACTAACTTTTTCTATGCTCCAAATTTTGAAAAAGCACCCTATGTCTCATCTCTTCTTAAAACAGCTTCAATAAGAAACCCAAGCGGGGGATCCAGTTTCTCCAAGAGCAGGGCATGCTGGGAACATCAGTTGAAGACATCGCCCAGTTCCTGCACCAGGAAGAGCGTCTGGATTCTGTAAGCACTTGCATGTGAGCTCTTGTCAGGTGGCTCTGAGCCTCACAATCTTTCATCTCAAGATTGGTTGACCCTAAGTGTAATTCCTGCCCCTAGTTGTAGAGGCCTGTGTATCTGCTGCCTGATATTGCAAAGCATTCTTTGATGAGGGTAAACCAGGGCTACACAGTGTTAACAGAGTTGTTAGTGTCTCCTCTTGACTGGTAGAAAGTGTTCTGACTGTCCCACCAACTGTGCTCCTTTGTCCCCTCCATTTTTTCTTGCGTGCTTCTTCCTCCTTCCCTGACAGAGCAGCCTGAGTGTGGAATGGGTGCAGGTAGGCAGCTCAAGGCTCTGCCTGGCTTTCCTGGCAGCCCAGCTGGTGTGGGCATATAGAGCTGGGGTATTTTTCTCTCTCCCGGGGTATTCTCTCTCCCGGGGTACCTCTCTCCCGGGGTATTTTTCACTGTTGGTTCATATTGGACAGTACCCAGATGTGAGTGAGTGTGCTTGTTTCAGACCCAGATAGGTGACTTCCTGGGAGATAGCACGAGGTTCAATAAGGAAGTAATGTATGCCTACGTGGACCAACTGGACTTCTGTGAAAAGGAATTTGTCTCGGCCCTACGGGCATTCCTTGAAGGTTTCCGCCTCCCTGGGGAAGCCCAGAAGATTGACCGGTTAATGGAAAAGTTTGCTGCAAGATACATAGAGTGCAACCAAGGGTGAGCCTGTACTTGGTTCTTTGATCTTATTGCCTGCCTTAGACCACTAATTGTGATTTGGTTATGGTTTGAGTTTAATCTTTGGAATCTTGCTGCCTGGCTACAGTTCCTGTTCACTATGTGCTGGGCTGTAGGCTAAGGAATTAGCTCATAGAAGACCTGACAGCATCCTTTTTTGTTTTTCTATTCCATAAACAAGGAGATTGAGCACCAGAGAAGTTAAATAACTTACTCGAGATCACATGGCTAAAACCTATGCTACTAACTGCTCTAAAATAGTAGTTTGTGAATTGGGAGGAGGCCATTGGGTACCTCTTCCCTAATCAAGAACAGCTACCTGATTAAATTTGTGTACAGAGTAGATCTCAAGGAGTTTGCTTTCTCCTTGATTGCATACTGATGAAAGTTAATAGAAATGGCTAAGTAGCTTAATAAAAAACACCGACATACATGATTTTATCTTGATTTCTTTTTTGTTGGATAGTTGTGTTTTTGTAAAAGTTGAAGATAGAAAATGAGCTGGGGGTTGGCTGTGCCATAAATTTGATGTACATTTCATTTAATCAGAGATGAGCCTGGGAGTGATTCCCTGCTTTCCACGTGAGAAGACTGAGGCCCTCAAAGCCTGAATGACCTGTGTGCAGTCAGTCAGCTAGACCACAGCAGTGCCAGGATTGGACATGCACTTATCTGACACAAGCTGGTGCTCGTTCCGTGCACGTGAAATTATAAGTGTCTGATGTTCAGTCTTACATGATTGGAAATTGTCCAATGGAAAATTTTCATAACAGTTTCACCTCTCAAGTCAATTCCATTTCGTATTAATTGGTTCAGTGCTTAAGAGTATGTGGCCAGTGGTCCCCCAGAGATGATATAGTCAGCAAAGGCACATCTGTTCACTTCAACAGAATGGACATCAGGCTTCATTGTGAGAACACAATTAGATGTTGTGACCCTTAAATATACCATGTGGGCCCAGAGGCCTTGGTCTGTTTACCATAGCAAATGTATGCCCCAGTTAAATTTCCTTTTAGAGTGTAGACCTTTCATTGTATTCCTCTAGATTTTTTTCTTTTATATTTGAGCATTTTGGACAGAGAATTCTTTCAAGCTTTAGCCTCACATACCGAGGCTGTGCATCTACATGTTTTTGTCTTGCTTATTTCAAAAACAAAGTCAGACTTCACCAATATGTTGCTTAGAATAATCTAAACATTTCCACTTGTATGTCTACTGGTAAATATAATGAATAACATATACTATAAGTAACAGTTAAACGGCAGTCATAGGCAGCTGTGTCTGCACCTCGCACAGTGCATGGCACAGAGCCTCACTCTCAGAGCCTGCACAGCACTGGGTGTGTCCCAAAGTGAGGATCTCCTGATGTCTATTCAGTTGCCTCACCTACTCTTGACCTAGGGTGTTCCTCAAGGGTATTTTAACAAAAATTAACTGCTTAATTCAAAGATGCTAGGATCTGACATTCTAAATTACCCTTTTCTCCATCCTGCATTGTGAGTTTCTGTTCAGCAATGAAAGCAGGAAAACTCTTACCCAATTTCACTTGGAGCAGTAGGCTTGTTTTTAGTGAAGTAGGTTTCCATTAGCATTGTCCCTTCTGGACCTGCCTCACCACGAATATTCTTTGTGCAATCTGTGTTTCCAGGCAAACTCTGTTTGCTAGTGCTGACACTGCATATGTCCTGGCGTATTCAATCATTATGCTCACTACAGACTTGCACAGTCCTCAGGTAAGACGTTTTAATGAATCTTATGTTGTATTAGTAACTTTATTTGGGCAACTGGATATTTTTAAAATGGCTTTGATTTATTTTAGGTAAAAAATAAAATGACAAAAGAGCAGTATATTAAAATGAATCGAGGAATCAATGATAGTAAAGATCTACCAGAGGAATATCTCTCCAGCATCTATGAAGAGATAGAAGGCAAGAAAATTGCAATGAAAGAAACAAAAGAACATACAATTGCCACCAAGTCCACCAAGCAGAGTAAGCAAATTATCCTAACTTCTTTTAACTCTTAACTTTTGACTATATTAGAATGCATGATTAAGTATGCTGGTGATAAATTTAGTTTGCTTTCTCAATATCTGAATATGAAATGTGATTAACGTAATTATTATGATTATGTTGGTGCTTTCATAATAGCACTATCTTGCTAGATTTGACCAGGAACAAGAGGCTAATTAAAATAAGTCATCTGAGAGCTAAATTACCTCACCTAAAAAGCATTCCTTAAAACTTTGCTTTAATTTCCTTGGTGATTGTAACAACCTTGATTAGAAGTCTATTAATTAAGGCCCCCGTGGAGCCAAAGTTTCTTCCCTGTGAGGCACTGGGGTACAGAGCTTACAGTATAGGCCCTAGAGCCGCACTGCCCAAGATCATGTCCCAGCTCCACCGCTTATCAGCTGTGTGATTCTGAGCAAGTCACCTAACCTCAGTGCTTCGTTTTTCCTGTCTTAATGGTAGTATTTGTAAGAGGCTTAAGAGACTGTTGTGGGGGGTGATCTGTGGGTTATTCATTAGCCTTTGGAAGCAGTTCCTAGTATGTGGTGGTCTCTGTGAGTGTTGGCTGGCTGCTGTTCACACTCTTGCTTCTTGTAGACGTGGCTAATGAAAAGCAGCGGCGGTTACTGTACAATTTGGAGATGGAGCAGATGGCTAAAACTGCCAAAGCTCTGATGGAGGCTGTGAGTCACGCCAAAGCCCCGTTTACGAGTGCCACACACTTGGACCATGTGCGGCCAATGTTCAAAGTGAGTGTCTTGTGAAATGAACAGGTGGCAAGGACTGATTCTGGAGTTGGTTAGCCAGAGGGGACCAAAGAGGTCCAGGGGTAAAGACTGAAGGGAGTCTAGGTCTGGGTGCTTCTGTCTCAGGAGTGACTGGAATGCATCCTTTGGTGTTGCTGGGAAGTGCCAGACGGTCTGAGCTTGAATCCTGGATATGCCACTTTGTAGTGTGGTGGCCTTGGTCCGGTTACTCACACTCTGTTCATTATCTGTTAAATGACAAATACAAGGTTGCTGTGAGGGCTACAGAGTGGGAGTGGCAGGGATTGGAGGAATTATTCAGACAAAAGAGTAGTTTGTTAGGACATTTCATCTCTCTGACCACCGAGTTACTTTATCAGATAAAATTAGGTGGAAAAGACAGCACCTGAAGACTATTTTTAAAGATACATGTTCTCAGCTAGGGTTAATGGCACACATCTATAATCCTAGCACTCAGGAGGCTGAGGCAAGAGGATCACCACCGCATGTTCACGATCAGCCTAAAGTACATAGCAAGACCCTATCTCAATAGCCAAAAAAAAAAAACTAAAAAAGATACATGTTCTCTACACGTAGTATATTATTTTTCTCTAGCGTGTTTTTGTAGTAACTGCCAGTATTCTGTTAGGTAGTCGATTCTAGACTTTTATGATTTTTTATTTCATAAGGAATTCACAAGATTTGAATTAGCTTTAGTAAACTGAGTTTATAGATTATAAATCACTTATAGGTTTTGTCTTGCATGGTGACTTTTGATTGGTAATGGCTGCCTAGTATGCTGTGTAAAGAGGACTCTGAAGCTCATAGAGATTCAGCTGGGAAGGCAGCCATCTTTGATGGTTAGTGATGTCTGCCATGAGCACAAGTGCATGTAGTGGTGGTGTATCAGCTGTGAATGCGCATCCTTTTGAGCTGTATAGGTAGTAAATAGCACATCTGTAGTGATAGCTTTTTGTTCTTTGAAAATTTACCACTTCATATTTTCTTACTTTATAATTTCACTTTTATTGGACTTCAGATCTGCTACTGCCGAAGTCTAATCCTTTGGAGATTTAAAAATTTTTATTAGTACATGTTTGCAGTACATGATGATGATCTTCATCATGGGGAGTGGGTGCATGTACATGACTCATCTTAATTCTTTTAAATTTCCCCTTCCCTTCCGTCCCTTATTTCCTTGTAGTGATAGCTTTAACCATAATTTTGGAGGAACCATTTCATGTGTAGAATAAATTAAAATAAAAATAACAGTGGCCTTAGCATCTTGGCCTTCCCCCAACTCACAGTGTGTCCTCTGAGTGTTCTTTTGGTGTTGAAGTTCTGAATGTTACTGAAACCTGGCTTCTTTGGTAGTTGGTATGGACACCACTGCTGGCAGCCTACAGCATCGGCCTACAGAACTGTGATGACACTGAAGTAGCATCTCTGTGTTTGGAAGGCATCCGATGTGCCATCCGAATCGCCTGCATCTTTGGAATGCAGGTAAGTGTATGTGAGCAGGACTCCCAAGGTCTTGGTAGGACGTATGCTCTTAGATTTG
This sequence comes from Petromus typicus, assembly GCA_004026965.1. NCBI lineage: Eukaryota > Metazoa > Chordata > Mammalia > Rodentia > Petromuridae > Petromus > Petromus typicus. The sequence continues at coordinate 38,315 of PVIR01012847.1, read as the reverse complement.
GCAAAGTTTAGAAACCAAGCATGGCAATTTGTTAACCAAGAGTGTCAGCAATGATTTCCTCATTCCCCTGGGAATAAACTGCTATGTGATTTATGATATATCCATTTTTGTTGTGCACCTTTTTTTTTTTGAGACAGAGTCTCACTTTTTATAAGTTTCAGGCTAGCCCTGAGCTCACTATGTAGCCCAGGCAAGCCTTGAACTCACATCAGTCCTCCTGCCTCTGCCTCCTGAGTGCTGGGATTACAGGCATGAGCCACCATGCTTAGCACTTTGGTATGTGGTGATGGCTGATGGGTGTGAGTCACCATGCCCAGTATTGTGATATGTGGTTACTGGGGGTTGAACTCGGGACCTTGCATTTGCAAGGCAGATGTCAGAACCACTGAGCTAAATCCCTGGCCCTGCACCTGTATATTTTGAAAACCCTCATCTTTTGTTCCTATTTACCTTATAGTTAGACATTTGGTTTTGTACCAGAGCCACAGGCTTTGAAGTCAAATAATTATGATTTCCAGCCCAGCTGTGGTCCCTTTCCAACCATGTGACATTGGCACAACTAACTTTCCTCTAAGCCACTGTTTATTTCCTCATTTTTAGACCTGAGAAAATAAGCCTTCCTTATAGGACTGTTGCAGGTATTAGAATTTATGTGACAGTCTTGGCATTCAACGTAAATTGGAACATTGGAATGTGAGACAGATAAGAGTGACTGAGGTCAATAGAAGGAGAAATCTACTTCTCAAATGGGTGGTGGTGCACAGTTAACCTCATCAGGTATTCCAGTCACAGGACGACTCAGTGTGGAATAATTAGCATCCTACTATGCAGAAAGCCTGCTGTGTGCATATAAGAATATCAGATAAGACCTGGGGGTTTAGCTCAGTGGTTCTGGCGCCTGCCTTGCAAGTGCAAGGTCCTTGGTTCGATCCCCATTAACCACATACAACAATGCCAGCCATGGTGTCTCACACCTGTAATCCCAGCACTCGGGAGGCAGAGGCAGGAGGAGTGCTAAGTTCAGGACCAGCCTGAACTACAAAGTGAGACCCTGTCTCAAAAAAAAAAAAAAATATCAGATAAGCCAGGCACAGTAGCACATACCTGTATGCATGCCTGTAATCCCAGCTCTTGGGAAGCTGAAACAAAAGGATTGTAAGTTTAAGGCCAGCGTGGGCAACTTAGTGAGACCTTGTCTCAGAAGAAAATATAAGCAGCGGGGCTCAGTGGTTCAGTGCCCCTAGGTGCAATTCTTATTACTGTAACCAGAAAAAGACAAAAAAAAAAACAAAAAAACCCCAAACAAACAGATGAACCCAGTGTGTCAGCCTTGCAGCTGTGGAAATGGGCTTGTTGTGGGTGGAATCTCAGTGTTCTTTTTGGGTTTCTATTTCAGCTGGAACGAGATGCCTATGTGCAGGCCCTTGCTCGCTTCTCCCTGCTGACAGCCAGCTCCAGTATCACAGAAATGAAGCAGAAAAACATTGACACCATAAAGACACTTATTACTGTGGCTCACACTGATGGCAACTATCTTGGGAACTCCTGGCATGAGGTGTGTGTCTCTTTGCCTTTCCCCAGTTGTGATGACTTCTGGCCTTTTATTTGGGATTACTTTCTTTGTTGGTTCCATTTTTCTTTTCTTTTTCTTGGTGCCAGGAATCAAACTCAAGACCTCATGCTTGCCAGGCAGGCACAGCACCCCTAAGCTACTTCCCTGCTCCAGTTTCTTGACATGAAGCCTAACTTTATCTTATGAATCTAAAAGTTGGGCATTTGACGGAGTTCATGCCCTCTTGCCACTTAGGTCAGAGGATGCCAAAAACTGGTAAATGCTAGAAAAAAAAGTATGACTAGGATGTGGCACTGGGAACAGTGCTCAGGGGTCAGGGAAGCTCTCTGGGGAAGCATTCATGTGTGATCTGGGAATTGAAAGAGTGAGCCAGGGAAGCAGCTTTCCAGGAATAGAGGACAGTAAGTGCCAAGCCCTGGGGGCAGGACCAGAGGCTCCAAGTTTAAAGTCGCAACATGGGAACCAGTGAGGGTGGTGTGTTGTGTCTGCAGAGAGAATGAACAGGAAGGCAGGGTGGAGAGGCCGAGGCTGCAGATTGAGTGCCACGAAGGGTAGAGTCCCTTGCTCGGGTTGAGTACTTACTCCCTCTTACAAATGAGCACTTACTGAGTTTGCATGAATATCTGTATGGTGTAACACCTCACTGTGCCAGCTTTTCTTTTGCTTATTGCTCTTTCCTTTTCAATGATTATAAAAAGAAAGCAGAGTTCAGTACCCTGTCTTCAGGAGATACGTAGCCAGGACTCTTGCCTCTGGTTGGCTGATCGTTCTCTTCTAGAGCAGCCATCCTAAGATGATTACATTTGATTCTCCCTGTGGAAAGCCCTTTGTTTCAAAGAGGATGACTGACTTCAGGTGGAAAGTGCCCATTTCCAGCTGTAAAATGGGAGTTCATTTCTTTGTACCTTCTTTTCTTAGATCTTGAAATGTATCAGCCAGCTGGAACTCGCTCAGCTGATAGGAACCGGAGTGAAGACGCGCTACCTGTCCGGGTCTGGCCGTGAAAGGGAAGGGAGCCTGAAGGGCTACACGTTGTCAGGAGAAGAGTTCATGGGCCTGGGCCTCGGTAAGCCCCGTGGCTGACCAGCACAAATTCATCTGCTCTCTAAGATGAAACCCTTGTGTCCTGTCAGGACTGTCTCCTAAGTCATCTGTTCCTTATCTGCCAGTTGACAGGGTATTTATGAATGTGAGTGAATGTGCTGCTTTGGCTCTTATAATTGTGGTTAAACGGTTGAGGAAAGTACCTATTGACCAAAACCAAGAGCATGCATTATTGTTCCTTTATCTTGTAATCTTCTGTTGGAGTGGAATAAGTGTCTGTGCGCCTCTGGTTCTTAAAGGAGAAATTCTATATCTCTTTATTGGGGGCTTTTATTCAACAGCATTCTTTTGCAATTAGATATTTCTGGCTGTATAGCCAGTTGAAATACTCTTGTCAGTGATATGTGGAATAATAGTTGTCCGGAGACTGAGAGCACATGTCCCAGGCCACCTGTGGGCACTCAGTTGATATATTTTAACTCATTTAATCTTTGTAAGAACCCAGCTGCATCAGGCAGTGGTGGCAAACCTATGGCACACGTGTTACTTGCTTAAGAGTAAAGATGTTAATGTATGAGTTTTTATCTAAACTAAAGCCTCTGTATTCAGATTTAATTGCAGTGCTGGTGTTTGGTGATAAATAAATGGATTTTAGGTTGCAGTTTGGCCGCTCGTCTCTGAAAGGTTCACCGTCACAGGTATAGGGCAGTGAGTAGTGCATGTGTCACAGCAGGCTGTTTATCATTGAAAGCTCTAAAAAGTCCGCCATTGCTGGTATAGGAACTGTTCTTCTCCCCTCTTTGTAATTGAGAAAACTGAAGCACAGGATCAGTGACTTAAGCAGGGCCACAAAGCAGAAGAGTCAAGCCCTGGGCTATCCAAATGCAGGGAGGAGGTTGCTAGGGTTGGAATGGCACATATAGTGCTTAAAAGGCTGGGGTGTAAGAAAATGGGGGGTTGTTACAGCGCCTATCTTTTCAGGTGCTTGTGAGAGTGGCATGAACTCCTGGAAAGCAGCCATACACCCAGCACACATGAGCAGCACATGTTTAGGAGCTCTGGATTAGTGTCCATTAGATCTAACTTGTATTCCTAAATAGAGGTCTTTAATGCTATAAAAATGTAAGTAAAAGACAATAGAATGGACTGGTGTAAGCAAAACAGCTTGTAATGATGATGTATTTTGAATACCAGAACTTTAACTTTAAATGTTATTATCAATGAGGTTTGTTTGTTTGTTTGTTTGTTTTTGCCTGTGGAACCTTCTCATTTGTGTTCCGTGTCAGCATATTGATGACAGAGAAACTTTGTTCTCAATCCCGGGCTGTTTTTAAAGTCCACTGCTCCTCTGTATCATGTCGCAGGTAATTTGGTGAGTGGTGGAGTGGACAAGAGGCAGATGGCCAGCTTCCAGGAGTCAGTGGGAGAGACCAGCTCCCAGAGTGTGGTTGTCGCTGTGGACAGGTAAGGCTTTCTTCTCTGGCAAGGCCGAGTGACCCCCCCCACCCCCCGGTGTCCTCCATGGAGATATTGTGCCTCCTAGAGTTTATCCCAGTTGAAATTTGATTAGCCTCTTAGATGTGTAAATTACTATTTTTCATCAAATATGATGACTTTTGGGTCAAGATTTAGCTCAGTGTTTTTGGCGCCTGCCTCACATGCTCAAGGAGGTGTCCTGAGTTTAATCCCTGGTACCAAAAAAAAAGAAAAAAAAAATACAGTGACTTTTCAGCCATTATTTTTTTGATGTCCTATAGATATCTGAGATTGCCTCCCTCCACCTGGTACTAGGGATCAAACCCAGGATGCTCTGCCTCAGAGTTATACCTTGGCTCTTTTTTTATTTCTTATCTTGAGACATGATCTCACTAAGTTACCTAGGCTGGGCTAAAAACTTGAAAACTCTTGCCTTAGCCTCCTAAATAGCTAGGATTACAGGTATGTACCACCATGCCTAACAGCTCTTCATTTTTTGAATTATTTTTAATTTTTATTCATCATATTAATCAATTTATTTGACTTCTCTTCATTGGCTTGCTTTCTTTTGCCAACTCAAAGTTGCAAGTTAGTTCCTACAGTCAGTTTTTTCTTTCAACTTTATAATTTTCAACTTCAGAATTTCTGTGTGTTTATTAATATTATCTATTTGGTGAGACATTTTGGTTAGGAGGCTACCCCTAGAGATGGAGAGAGAGTAATGGAAATAGACCAAATTGAAATTTTTCTTTAGAAGATTAAATGTAATTTCCTTTAGTTCTTTGAATTTATTGAAAAGAATTAACTTTTAAAACCATCTAGAACATCCATCATCTAAGCCTTTTGGGGGATAGTCTCTTTCAACTGGCTCTTTTCCCGTTAATAAGGGATGCTATCTTGTTTCTTGGATAACAGTATTGTTATAAATTAGATAGTGGTAATAGTAGCATGGCTCTTAGGATACACTAACACAAAATTGTATGTTTTTAAGTATAAATTGCACATTGTGGTTTTAAGTTGTATATTTATAAATTTTGTTGAAAACTAGACATTTAAAATAGTATGAGGTGGCAGCTTTGACTCTCAGATTCCCTACCCCAAGCCCAGAGTTTATTGTCATTCCTGTTACCTGTTGATTTAATGACTTTCCTAATCTAACTATATATAACACATTTTCTTTCTCACATGTGGCCCCTGAAGTCTCTGCTGGGTAGCTTTAGAGGCAGATTTCCTTGGACGTTTTGGATCTTTGTGGTCTTCAGCCTTTGCCTGCTGAGGACTGTGTGGCCCTGTAGGTGCCTCTCTAAACTCAGCCACCACTTCACAGCTCTCTCTTTACCTTTGCTTGTTTGTGTGAGGTTCAGCAGTAGCCAGAGGCAAGATCAGCCTTCTCATACTTTTCTTTTCTTTTTTTTTAATACCATTTTTGGTTTATGCCCAGAGCCCTTCACATGTGCTAGCAGTCTAGACTCCCGGAGATATGTTGGAGCTCTTCAGAGCCTTCATTCCAGCTTTAACTTTTAAGTTTTTGGCGCAGCACTTGTTTTTGCTGCGTCCTGTGGCTGCAGTGTTAAACAGTTACTACTGATTGCTTTTGATAAAAGCTCCCAGGGAAGACTGGTTTCTCTGTGTAAGATCAGAATTAGGTCAGATAATGTCGGTTCCTTGAGAGTGGTGTTTTCAGAGAACTTCGTGGATGTTCTGCCCCCTCTAGTGGTGGTCTGGCTGGCTTCACACAGTCAGCTTTATATTGGTGCTGTTGATTTTTAGGCTTCCTAGCAGATGGGGAAAGGGTAGTGGAAATAGGCCAAGTTGACGTGCCTCTGTATTTGCTATTCAAATGAAGATGCTGTCATTTTTCTTGCAAAGTACACTCCTTAGGTTTTTGTTAGCTTTTGGGTAGTTTCAGATATTCAGCTTTGAAAAAGTTAATTTTGGTAATTTTTTGCCAGTGTTCTCGTTGCTCTTACAGAGAAGCAGCTTTTTGGAGGTTCTCCGCCAGTCCCGATGGACATCACGTCACATGCTATTACACTCTGACTTCCCTCAGCCCTACAGATGCGTACTTTCTTCTGCCCCCCTACACTTTGTGCTGTCAGCCCACTAACTAGTTTTATATTTTTGTTGCCTTAAAATTTATTTTGATGGCTGGGGATATAGCTCAGTGGTTCCGGCGCCTGTCTTGCAAGCGCAAGGACCCGGGTTCGATCCCCGGTAACCACATACCATACTGGGCGTGGAGACTCACCCCAGCAGCAACCAGTACCACATACCACAGTGCCGGGCGTGGTGGCTCACGCCTGTGATGCTAGCACTTGGTAGGCAGAGGCAGGAGGATTGCTGTGATATGAGTTTGAGGCTGAGCTCAGGGCCAGCCTGAACCACAAAGCGAAACACTGTCTCAAAAAAAAAAAAAAAAAAAAATTATTTTGATAAAAGACCTGAAGTATTTTCTCTCTGCCTGTTTATTTGAGAAACTTCTTCCAAGTCCTGTTTTTTATTGTATTATGTCTATAATTGTCTTCCTAGGATTTTTACTGGCTCTACCAGACTGGATGGAAATGCAATAGGTATGTATTTGACTTGCCCATGACAATTATGGAAGCCTTATGTTGTGGCTGCTGGTTGCTAACATGACTCCCCGTGTGTTGTTGGCTCTGGCCTGTAGTTGACTTTGTTCGCTGGCTGTGTGCTGTTTCCATGGACGAACTGGCTTCCCCCCACCATCCTCGCATGTTCAGCCTGCAGAAGATTGTGGAAATATCATACTACAACATGAATCGGATCCGACTACAGTGGTCCCGAATATGGCATGTGATCGGAGATCACTTCAATAAGGTAAATTTTTAAATTCAAAAACCACTTCATCAGTGTAAAAGAAAAGTACACAGGGCCAGAGGTGTAGCTCAGTGGCACTGGCAAGCCCAAGGTTCTGAGTTCAAGCCCTAGTACCAAACAAAGAAAAGTACACAGCTGAATTCAATAAAGAACTGACCCTTTTATACTACTAGTTTATCTTAGTTTGTTAAAAAGAAAATTTTGTGTTATTATCTGTTTCTTTGTAAGAATCTTTCTGGGCATGGCAGTGCACACCTATAATCCTAGCACTCAAAAAGCTGAGGCAGGATTGCTGTGAGTTTAGGCCCACCTTGGGCTACATAGAGTTCAACAACAGGATGAAGTATATAGCAACACTCTTTCTCACAAAATAAAATAAAAACCAAAAAGAAAAGAATGACATCACGTTGAATGGAGAGAGAACAGTTGGTGGGGTGCTGGCAAATGATACCTGTCATTCTCCTATGGTACTGATACTTCACTAGTGCTGATTCAGAGCTGGCAGTGTAATCTTTTTTTTTTTTTTTTTAAGGTTTTTCAAGACAGGGTCTCACTTTGTGGTTCAGGCTAACCCTGAGCTCAGCCTCAAACTCACATCACAGCAATCCTCCTGCCTCTGCCTCCCAAGTGCTGGGATCACAGGCGTGAGCCACCACGCCCGGCACTGGTATGTGGTACTGGTTGCTGCTGGGTGTGAGTGTCCATACCCAGTGTGGTATGTGGTTACCGGGGGATCGAACCTGGGTCCTTGCGCTTGCAAGACAGGCGCCGGAACCACTGAGCTAACTCTCCGGCCCAACTGGCAGTGTAATCTTACTCAGTGTGAGGTAGGGGAGAGTTCAGCACCATTAGCTTGCACAGACAGGTGGTGGCCTTCCAGCCCCCCACTGAAAGAGTATTGTTGGCTGGGTATGGTGACACAGTTGTAATCCCAACACTTTGGAAGGATGAAGCAGAAAGATCACAAATGTGAGTCTAACCTACACAATTTAGCGAAAGAAACCTTGTCTCAACATTTAGGGCCAGGGATCTAGCTCAGTGGTTCCAGCATCTGCCCAGCAAGCACAAGGTCTGGAGTTCCCTGGCAAACACAAGGTCCGGAGTTCATTTCCTGGTAACCACATACCACAATGCCAAGCGTGGTGTTTCACACCTGTCATCCCAACACTCGGGGGCCAGAGGCAGAAGGTTTGCTGAGTTTGAGGTTAGCCTGGGCTACATAGCGAGTTCAGGGCCAGCCTAAACTACAAATCAAGACCTTATCTAAAAAAAAAAAAATTAAAAGAAGCCTGGCATGGTGGCACAGGCCTGTAATCTCAGCACTCAGGAGGCTGAGGCAGGAAGATCACCAGGAGTTTCCACCCAGCCTAGTGAGTTCAAGGCCAGCCTAAACTGCATAGTGGGATCCTGTTTAAAAAAACAGGGGCCAAGGATTTAGCTCTATGGTTCCAGCATCTGCTTTGCAAGCTCAAGGTCCCAAGTTCAGTTCCTGGTAACCACATCCCACAATGCCAGCTATAGTGACTCTTACCCACCAGCAGTCAGTACCACATACCACAATGCCTATAATCCCAGCACTCAGTCAGAGGCAAGAGGATTGGTGTGACTTCAAGGCTCGCCTAGGGTACATTGTGAGCTCAGGGCCAGCCTGAACTATAAAGTGAGACCCTGTCTCAAAAAAAAGAGTAGAGTTATAGGAATTGTATATGCAGTAATATAACTGTACTGTTGAACTATACACATAAAGTGGTTAAGATGAGATAAGAATGGTAGTGCACACCTATAAATCCAACATTCTCGGACACTTAGGCCGGAGGATTGCAAGTCTTAGCCTGGTTTGGTCTGTTCAGTGATTGAATAGGCCTTGGTTTCAAACTAAAAAATAAAAATTGTAAAGGCCCTAGGTTCAATCCTCAGTACCACACACACACAAAAAAGATTTAGATGAGGGCATGAGTATAGCTCAGTATAGCTAAGTTTGAGCCTTATGAGAAAAGCTTAAGGAAAAAAAAAAACAGTAGGGCCTAAATTTAGCTCAGTTGTTCCAGCATCTGCTTTGCAAGTTCAAGGTCCCAAGTTCATTTCTAGTACCACATATCACATAGTGGGTGTTATGACTCACACTCATAATCCCAGCAATCAAACCTACACCTACATTGCCAGGTGTGGTGGCTCACACCTGTAATCCCAGCATTCAGAAGGCAGAGGCAGAAGGATTACTGTGAGTTCCAGGGTAGCCTGGGCTACACAGTGAGCTCAGGACCAGACTGAACTACAAAGCGAGACCTTGTTTCAAAAAAAAAAAAAGCTTAAGGTGGTAAATTTTCTGTGTATTTTACAATTTTAGAAACCAAATTAGCACATTTTGAAAGCCTTTCTGATTAAATGTACAATGCTGATATTCCATCATTACACTTAAATAAAATGGGACTGATAATAGCCACTCCCCTTGGCAGTGTTCTTCTGGTGAGTGTTTTCCAGTAAGTTGCCCCTGCTTCCATCAGAGCTGTGTACTCACAAATGCTAACACTGTACCTGTTCTTCCTTCCTTTCTGTTTCCACTCAGGTTGGCTGCAACCCCAATGAAGATGTAGCTATCTTTGCTGTGGACTCACTAAGACAACTCTCCATGAAGTTTCTGGAGAAGGGTGAATTAGCCAATTTCCGTTTCCAGAAAGATTTCCTGAGGCCTTTTGAGCATATTATGAAGAAAAATAGGTAAATGTATATTGCTGTGGATAACCTTAGGTCAGAGTCCCCATTGGGCTTTAAACTTCCTCCTAATGTTGACCACAAATGGTTGATTTCTTTTTCTTCCTCATTGGTGGAAGCATGTAGAATTCATAGATTGTAAGTTACATGGCTTGTCCTGAGGTAAATCACACAAAGATCCATGCGCAGCCTATACCACAACTGATAAAGGTGTGTCACACAACCACACTGGGGAGGTGCTGAGTGTAGAAAAGGAGCCACTACTGAAGCAGTCCCAGGTAGGGACAAGAACTATGAGAGCCACCTTTTTTGCCCCAAGAGGAGATAAAGGAGGTCAGGATACCAGATCCTCTGAAGTGATTGCCTCTTCGCATGTGTTTATTGAGGTTTTCCATCTGCTAGATAACTGCTATTAAGTGCAAAGGATGCAGCAATTAGAAAAACATTTATATTTCCTGGATTTTGTTGGATCTTGAATTAATCATAGTTATAGCTGAGTGAAGAGGACATAAAAAGTAAATCTCTGTTTCCAGTGGAGTAGGTAAATAAATGTATAGCAAGTCAGTGCTCTGAAGAGTTTTGTATAAGTTAAGGAGACAGGGATGGAAGCCCAGCTTTATACAGGGCAGTAGGCTAAGCTGTGCTGGACAAGGTGACCTTTGACAAGACCTTAAGGAAGTGAGGAGCAAGCCAGGAACCTTTATGTTTTTGTGCCCTTTGACTTAGCAGTTCCACACTTCTATAATTCTGTGAATGAATTAATTCGAATATAATAAAAACTGATGTCGTGGTATACGTCTGCAGTCCCGACACTCTAGGAGACTGAGACAAGAGGGTGGTAGCTTCCTGCCCAACCTGGGAGATCCTGTTTCAAAATTTTAAAAAATGAAAAAGATCAGGTATCAGTGTGAAGGCCCCAGGTTCAATGCCTAGTACCATATTAAAAGGAAAACTAGAGGTAGAAAAGGAGGAGAATCTCAGTGGTGCTGCACCTGCCTGGCAAGCACAAGGTCCTGAGTTCGATTCCTAGTACTGAGGAGAAAAAAAAAAAAAAAGAACTGTGATACAGGAAATAATATTTATTATACTTTTTTATATGTGTCATAATATAGTATCATTACATATTACTTTTAACAGTTGAACAAAACTGCTTTACAAAATACGGTTCAAAGGCTAGGGGTGTGTAGATCAGTGATAGAGAACATGCATAACATATGTGGGCCATTGGGTTCAGTCCTTGCACCACACCACAAAATAATTCTTGCCAAAAGTTGTGTCTATCCTTTTTTTTTTGAGACCTAGTCTTGTTTTATGATTCAGGTTGGTTCTAAACTCAGCCTCAAACTCAGTGTTCCTTCTGCCTCTGCCTCCCAAGTGCTGGGATGATAGACATGAGCCACTGCGCCCGTCATTGTTGTATGTGGTTACCAGGGATTGAACCTAGGACCCTGCGCTTGCAAGGCAGGTGCCAGAACCACTGAACTAAATCCCTGGCCCAAAAGTTGTGTCTTTCTGCCTGGAGAGACCACCACAAGTTCAGTTTTGTCGTATATTGAGGTTAGCTGGGAGTGTAGTCAGTCCTCCAGAATCCACAGGTGGCATATTTACTTTGTGAGATTTTTGCTCATATGTGTTTCATTTCTCCTAGCCTTCTCTAAGTGGCCTTTTCTTTGACCAGTTAGCCTGGGACTAGCATACAAAGTCCACTCTAGTAACTCAAAACAAATGCGATAGAAGCAGTAGGTCTATGCAGTGTAGTTTCTTGCTATTTATGAAATAATTGTGTTCCCAATAATTGTGTACATTGCAGAAGAAATCAACAAATGGGATATTGTCTTATTAAAAAGCTTCTGCACAGCCAAAGAAACCACCAGCAGAGCAAAAAGACAACCAACAATAGGGGAAAATATCTTTACCAGCTGTTTCTCAGACAAAGGGCTACTATCTAGAATATATAAAGAGCTTTAAAAAATCAACTCCCCCAGATTTAAAGACCCAATTTAAAAATGGGTAACTGCAATGAAAAGACACGTTTCAGAGGAAGAAGTAAAAGCAGTTAAGAAGCATATGAAGAAATGCTCAACATCGCTGGTCATCCGAGAGATGCAGATGAATGCAACACTGAGATTTCATCTGACTCCACAAACAATGGCTGCTATCTCAAAATTAGCCAGCAACAAATGCTGGCGAGGCTGTGGGGAGAAAGGATCCCTTCTCCAGTGCTGGTGGGAATGTAGACTGGTACATGTATGGAAATCAGTATGGAAATTCCTCAAAAAACTAGGATTAGGCTCAGTGGTTCTGGCGCCTGTTTTGCAAGCGCAAGGACCTGGTTCGATTTCTAGGTAACCACATATAATACTGGGCATGGAGACGAATGCCTAGCAGCAATCAGTAGCACATACTACAGTGCCGGGTGTGGTGGCTCATGCCTGTAATTCCAGCACTCAGGAGGCAGAGGCAGGAGGATTTCTATGATGTGAGTTGGAGGCTGAGCTCAGGGCCAGCCTGAACTACAAAGGGAGACCTTGTCTCAAAAAAACAAACAAACAAAAAAAACTAGGATTAGAGGTCCCATTTGATCCTGCTACTCCCCTGCTAGATATATACACAAAAGAATTAAAAGATTCATATCACAGTGACATATGTGCACCCATGCTTATAGCAGCTGAGTTCGTGATAGCTATATCTTGGAAACAACCCAAATGCCCATCAACTCTAGACTGCATAAAGAAGATGTGATTTTTCTATAAAATGGAGCGTTACTCTGCCATAAAGAATGATGTTTGAGTCATTCGTACACAGTCATTCGGACATCCTTGAGAACATACTCATAAGTGAAATAAATAGGTCACAGATGGGTAAATATTGTATCTTTTCTCTGTTATGAGACATTAAAGATGAAATGAGTTCTAGAATATATGATAGATATTGTGAAGTAGAAAATATTTAAAGGGAAGTGGAGTGTAGGGGTAAATAACAAGGGGAAAGAAAAAAAGAAAACAAAACTGATGTATATATGGGGTGGCAGGTTGTAGGTTGGGTAGCGAAGTGGGAAAAATGAGAATTAAGTCATATACTGGTACAAATTCTCAATGTTGTGATCATGATGTGTATGTATAATGTACCAATAAAGATTCAAAAAAAAATTGTGGGGCTGGGGATTTAGCTCAGTGGTTCCGGCGCCTGTCTTGCAAGTGCAAGGACCCGAGTTTGATCCACAGTAACCATATACCATACTGGGTGTGGAGACTCACGCCCAGCAGCAACCAGGACCACATACCACAGTGCTGGGCATGGTGGCTCACTCCTGTAATCCCAGCACTCGGGAGGCAGAGGCAGGAGGATTGCTGTGATGTGAGTTGGAGGCTGAGCTCAGGGCTGAACTACAAAGCGAGACCCTGTCTCAAAAAAAAAAAAAAAAATTGTGTACCTCTAATAGGTTCCAAGATATATATGCTCATCTGTTGAAAATATTCAGTCAATACCAGGCTTAACCTTGCCACTGTTTCCAGAATATATGCCATTTCTCTATCTTCAGGTATTATTTGATAATATTTAAATTTAAAATATTGTATCTCAAATTATATATGTGTGAATCTGGTCGATATTAGTGCATTTATCATGTACATATACATTCCCTGTCCCAAAATCCAACAGTGACCTTACTCACATGCTGTGCATTGTTTATCAGAGACAAGCAGTCTCAACTTCTTTCCATAGCCCATACTGCTTTGTGGACCCTGGCTCATTCCATCCTTTTGTTCTGCCAGCCATGAGGTAGGCTTTTCATCCTTGAGTGTATTATTTTCTGGTTGCAGGATAGCAGCTCCAACTGTAGACATCATGCCAAGTTCAGAATAGAAATAAAAGCAGGGATAGAGCCTAATGAACATAAGTCACTGTGTATAAAACATGGGGTGCTAATGTGCTACTTCTAAAAGATGAGCTGTGTTCATTTCTCTTCCATCTCCCTAAAGTGTAGATGACATGGCTGTCCCATTCCTTCCTCAGGTCTCCAACCATCCGGGACATGGTGATCCGCTGCATTGCCCAGATGGTGAATTCCCAGGCAGCCAATATCCGCTCAGGCTGGAAGAACATCTTTGCTGTGTTCCACCAGGCAGCTGCTGATCACGATGGGAACATTGTGGAGCTGGCCTTCCAAAGCACGGGACATATCGTTAGTAAGTGCCTCTGTTCCTTCCTGCAAGTGACTACTTATTTGTTGTCTATTTTATTACCTATAAAGACTTCCTTGCCTTAATTCTGCTGAGATGTGATGTGTCGTGACAGTGTTCTAAGCACTTGGCACATATTCTTCACAGCACCACACAGGATGTACGATCAGTCCGTCCTCATTACTATCAGGTTCCTTGTTTCTGAATTAACCAGCTCACCAAAATACGTGTGTAACCCCAAAGTGACTACTTCCCTGCTTTTGAAGTCAATGGCAGCATATGTGTATCAGTCACTTTTGGTCATTGGAACAAAGAGTCTGAGAGCTTTCCCTTAGAGGAGTCTATTTGACCTGCAGCTTCCATTTCAGTCCATGGTTGTCTAGCTGCAGGGTAAAAACCGCAGAGTGGAGGGGATGGTAGAGGCCAGCTGCTTACCCCGTGGCAGCCAAGAAGCAGAGAGAAGGGAAGAGCTCAAACAAGCGCACACCTTTCCAGGTCACTTCCCCAAACAGACCTCACTTCCTAACAGCACATTCAGCTATAAATCATTAACAGATTCATCCACTGATGCCTGTTTCCCCCCATGATCTAATCCTTTTCCTATCGCCCCACTGCTAAGCATGAGCCTTTGAGAGACATTTTAGATCTAAACCTAACATCGTGCATACACAGAACAGCAAAAATCAGTTAAATCATACATTCCTAACTAAAGTGAAACAGGAGGACATTCTGCCTTTTTGGTTTTTTTATACTAGGTACCAAAAAAAAGGTACTCTGTACCTCGCACTTGCCAGGGAGGTGCTATGCTGCTGAGCTACATCCCCAGCCCAAATAAATATCCCCCTTGTTTAGATTCCCAACCTTGTAGTAGGACCAAACTCAGATGGCATTTGCCAGGCAGGCACAGCACCACTGAGCTGTAGGTGCGGTGCCACTGAGCTAAATTCCCAGCCTCACATTCTGCCTTCTTGTCTCAGCCCTCATACCTTTCTGCTGTCTTTTGAGTGCACATGTTTTATGCTTGCTGATTTTACTGCTTAAAATGTCCCCTAAGAATAGTGCTTGAGTGCTGGCCAGTGCCTCTGAGTACCGAAAGGCTGGGATTCATACATAGTGAAAGTACAGGTGCAATGAGCTACCTTCAGGTGTATGGCACAGTGCTGTTGGCTGGGAGCTCAGTGTTAATACATCAGCAATAGCCATTACTAAGGGGCCTTGGAAGAGCAACCATTACAAGGTTATTTATTGATCAGTTGATGAAAATGTGACCAGAGACTCAAGGTAACTTTGTAATTTTCCCTAAGAGCTGAGGTTTAGTGTTCTCTGATTCATTGCTCACAGCAACTATAAATACCATAGCTACTAAAAAACAAACCAACCCCATGATGTATAACAAGAACAACCTGATTCATTGCTATTGTTTCCCCCATTTTACCAAAGTGGAAACCAATGCACAGAAAAGAACAACTTGCTGCAGAGCACCCAGCTATAAAGTAGGGAGTCAGAATTTGCATCTGGGCAGTGGAACCCAGCATGTATGAGGTGTCCTCCACCTTGGACAGGCCGGCAGCCCCTGGTCCTTCCTTTGGTCATTTGATAGGCAATTCATTTGGTCTTCAGGAAAATTTCAGGCCACTGGGCCACCTCTGCACATGATTGACACTCAAGAAATGCTAAATGAATGGACATTTGGACCTTACATCACTGCTTGAATTCAAGAAGTCAATTTAGCCTAAGGTATACTCAGTACATTCATTTCTGAATAATTTATTAAGAAAACTGTCTTCAAAAATACTAGCATGCTTTTCTTAGATTTCCACAAAGTAATTGTGTATCTCTGTTTTTAATCCCCCTTTTTAAGCCCTTTTCTTATAAAAAATGTACCTTGTGTTTCCCCAGCAAGTATTTTCCAGCACCATTTCCCTGCAGCCATCGATTCCTTTCAGGATGCTGTGAGGTGCTTGTCAGAGTTTGCCTGCAATGCCGCTTTCCCTGACACCAGCATGGAGGCCATCCGGCTCATCCGCTTCTGTGGGAAATATGTCTCTGAGAGGCCTCGGGTATGTTTGCCTCCTTCCTCATGGGGATGGAGGGGGAAGGGCTGTGGGACAAAAACTTTACTCCTAGCAAAGAGTCCTAGCTCATCTTTTAGAAATCAATCTTTGCTCTAAACTAGATGTTTATTTCAAATGCTTCCATTTCAGGATTATGGCTTTTTGTTATTTTATATATATGAAATTATTTTATTTATACCAAACTTTCATACAGCATTCTAAAAATTAATTCTTGTAGAAGATAATAGTATTTTAGCTTTTGTATTTTGGTAATGCTTAAGGAGCGAGGCTTTTCTTTGAGGAAAAAAGAAAACCCTGCCGGGCATGGTGGCTCACACCTGTAATCCCAGCACTCGGGAATCAAGGCAGGAGGATTGCTGTGAGTTCGAGACTTGCCTAGGCTACATAATGAGCTCAGGGCCAGCCTAGCTGCAAAAGGAAGACCCTATCTCAAAAAAACAAAAATAAAATCAGCCAAACCTCTCTTTTAGGAGCTGATATTATGGCTTTGTGACATGCTTAAGCATATTTAAAAATCACCTGTGGGGGCTGAGTGTATAGCTCAGTAGTAGAGAATGTGCTTAACATACACAAAAACTTGGCTCCATCTCCAGCAGCAACAACCACCAAAAATATCACCCTTTGTTTTCTCTTGAAAAATGAAATTTCTCTGTCTCATCTTTCTGAGCTGCTTAGTTTAAACAACGGCTCCAAAACACTGAAATTGGACAGAAATAAGTATGCCTAAACTGTGCTGTCGTATACACACTCATTCAGTGTTCTTAAGGAACTATAGTCCTGTCTGATGCTGTTATCTGTCTGGCCCCTACGAGAGCTCCTTAAGATGACGACAATGAGAACCAACACTGACTGAGTACTGAGTCTTTGCCAGGCACTGTTCTAGGTCATGCATTGATGCTTTAGCCCCACATCTAACCTATGAGATGATCATTATATTCCATCTACAGAGAAGTCAACTAAAGTAGAAAGAGAAATTGTCTGATGTTAGATAGCCAGAGTTGGTAAAGAAATTCTAGTTCTAAGGGCCAGGGATTTAGCTCAGTGGTTCCAGCATCTGCCTTGCAAGGGCAAGGTCCCAAGTTCAATCAGGTACCACATACCACAGTGTCAGGCGTAGTAGCTCACACCTGTAATCCATCCCAGTACTTGGGAGACAGAGGCAAGAGGACTGCTATGAGTTTGAGGCTTGCCTGGGTTACATAGTAAGCACAGGGCCAGCCTGAAATACAAAGCAAGACCTGTCTCAAAAAAAAGAAATTCTAGTTCCATTTCAAGAAGAATTTCAGAGTAGAGGGGTCAGAATTCAGAGATAGAGTGGATTGGCATTTTATATGCAGAACGTGGAAGGTCTGCCAGATCTGACTACATGACATTGGATAGTCTTAGTGAACCAGTTAATTCGTTTGTAAAATGAGACTATTGCATCTACTGTCCCTTGGGATTGTTGTGAGAATTATTAATGAGTGTAAAGACTTGCACAACTCCTGGTCCATCACAAATACATGGTATATAGTAGTTGTATAGAAGTACTTATAACTTTTAAGTACCGTGTGTTATGGTAACATTCCATAAAATCTTAGGTATTGAGTCACCCTGGGTATTTCACTGACATCATTTGACCTTCTTAACGTAACACCTTCCTCCCCTAGGATTTGTAATCTGCCCCATTCACCATGCTCTAAAGCACACAAAGGTGCATGGGTTCATGTGGGGAAGCTGTTCCAGGGTCCTCTGCACAGAGAATTGTCTCTTCCTATCTCTGAAGGATTTCCTTTTGTACCCAGTGAAGGGTGAATTGAGGGGAAGAAAATGAGTGGGACCTCAGCCTTTGTATAGCTCCTTTGTAGTTCTCTCCTCTGAGCTGTGACTTTCATCGTAGGTGCTACAAGAATACACCAGTGATGATATGAATGTAGCTCCTGGCGACAGAGTCTGGGTCCGAGGCTGGTTCCCCATCTTATTTGAGCTGTCTCGCATTATTAACAGATGCAAGTTAGATGTGCGGACAAGGTAACCAGGTCCCCGGTGTGATGGCCTTTTAACATTACTGAAACAAGTCTAGGTCTCTTACTCCCTGACCCCATTTCCTCTCCAACCCATTCTCTTTTCTGTGCCTGGCTTGTTTCCTCCAGAGGACTCACAGTCATGTTCGAGATCATGAAGAGCTATGGTCACACCTTCGAAAAGCACTGGTGGCAGGACCTGTTCAGAATCGTGTTTCGGATCTTTGACAATATGAAGCTTCCTGAACAACAGTCAGAGGTAGTGGTGATTACAGCGCTGCCTTGACATGAACATGAGGGGCCAGAGGCTGTCTGGCTTCTATGGGATTGGTTGTCATCTGCCCTGAGGTCTGAAGTACAAGATATAGAAAGTGTTTTAAAAATCCAGATACTCTTCTTGGCCCTCCTGTGCTAGTGTCAGCCAGTCCGAGGACACTTCCCATCTGGCGAAGAGGGAAAAGAAATCAATCACGTAGTCTGCCCACTTAGCCCTCCAATCACCTGCCAGCTCAGCAAGCTCTTGGCTGGTGATCTTAGCTGTTGTGGTGTAGACTCCTGAACAACCAGCAGAGTGGGAAGTCTCTGTTTCCTCAAGGGCTGGACTCAAGTTAAAGACAGATACTGTTGCACTTGGGAGATTGCAACCTATAGATTTTTTTGGTTTTTTGAGATAGGGTCTCGCTTTGTAGTTCAGGCTGACCCTGAGCTCAGCCTCAAAACTCACATCACAGTAATCCTCCTGCCTCTGCCTCCCGAGTGCTGGGATTACAGGCGTGAGCCACCACGCCCGGCACTGTGGTATGTGGTACTGGTTGCTGCTGGGCGTGAGTCTCCACGCCCAGTGTGGTATGGCTACCGGGGATCGAACCCGGGTCCTTGTGCTTGCAAGACAGGCGCCGGAACCACTGAGCCAAATCCCCGGCCCATCCTATAGATATTTTTTAAATCTGTCTCCTAGAAGTAAATGGTTGGGAAGAAAATATTCAATCTTAAAATTTTTAACTTGAGGCCAGGGATTTAGCTGAGTGGTTTGGGCGTAGCTACCTACAACAATGTCAGGCATGGTAACTCACCCACCATACCACATATCACAGTGCTGGACGTGGTGGCTCATGCCTGTATTCCTAGTGCTCGGGAGACAGAAGCAGGAAGGTTGCTGTGAGTTCAAGGTTTGCCTGGGCTTTATAGTGAGCTTGGGGCCAGCCTGAACTACAAAGTGAGACCCTTTCTCAAAAAAAAAAAAAAAAAAAAAAAAAAAAAGATTTTTAGCTTGGAGAATAATATTTTTACCATGCTTTTAGGAACATCCCAGAATGTACAGAAAAATTCTCTTATCCAAAAACTAGAGTTAATATTTTCACAAATTTCCAACTTCTTTTTTTTTTTTTTTTTTTTTTTTTTTAGGTTTTTTGAGACAGGGTCCCACTTTGTGGTTCAGGCTGGCCCTGAGCTCAGCCTCAAACTCACATCACAGCAATCCTCCTGCCTCTGCCTCCCGAGTGCTGGGATTACAGGCGTGAGCCACCACGCCCGGCACTGTGGTATGTGGCACTGGTTGCTGCTGGGTGTGGGTCTCCACACCCAGTATTGTTATGTGGTCACCGGGGAATCGAACCCGGGCCCTTGCGCTTGCAAGACAGGCGCTGGAACCACTGAGCTAACTCCCCAGTCCACAAATTTCCAACTTCTACATGGCTTAAATATGTTGAAATTTGCAGTCTTCTAATCTTTAGTAGTTTTTCACTGAGCATGGTGGTATACATGTAATAATGGCACATTGATTGGGAAGTTGAAGCAAGAAAAGTCACAAGTTTGTTCCTAGCCTAGGCAATGTGGTAAGAACCTGTCTCAAATAAAAAATTGGCTGGGGTTGTAGCCCAGTGCAGAGGCCTTGGATTCAGTGTCCAGTAAGGCAGTAAATGAATTCTTTTCCTTGTAAATGAATACATTTTCATTACAGAAGAATCAAAAGCTAGACAAAAATAAAGTAAAATTTTAAACACTCATAGTCCCATCTTCCATGGGTAACCACTTTAACTCCTTCAGGTGCAGGGTGGCCGAATGGATGGATAACACTTTCTCCCTCTTACAAAATGCATTACAAGCTGGGCGTGGTGGCCCAAGCCTGTAATCCCAGCATTTAGGAGACTAAGACAGGAAGATGGCCTTGAGTTTGAGGCCAGCCTGGGATATGCAATGAATTTGAGGCCAGACTGACCTACATAGCAAGAGCCTGCCTCACAAAACTACCCCCAAAACAAAACAAAACTAGAATTACAGCATCCCTGTGTGCACTACTTTTTAAACAGTACACAAGTGTTTCTTCACAGCTAACTTCTCTTCTGCAAAGTTTTTAGTGGCTACAGATATCCTGGAAGGTGAATATTCCATAGTCTATAGACATTTAGGTGGTGTCTGTTTTTCCTTCTTTTTTTTTTTTTTTTTTTTTTTTTTAGGTTTTTTTTTGAGACAGGGTCTCGCTTTTGTGGTTTAGGCTGGCCCTGAGCTCAGCCTCAAACTCACATCACAATCCTCCTGCCTCTGCCTCCCGAGTGCTGGGATGACTGGCGTGAGCCACCACGCCCGGCACTGTGGTGTGTGGTACTGGTTGCTGCTGGGTGTGGGTCTCCACACCCAGTATTGTTATGTGGTTACCGGGGAATCGAACCCGGGCCCTTGCGCTTGCAAGACAGGCGCCGGAACCACTGAGCTAACTCCCCGGCCCTGTTTTTCCTTCTTGAACTAGAGCTGAAGTGAACATTTTTTTGTAGCAAGTTTTCCTTGTGTTCTTCACTTCTTTTAGCCATGGAACAGATAGCCCTGACTATCGGGTTGGGTTTCCCTGATCCTAAACCTTCATATCTTTTGTTTTGTTTTGTATTGTTTTGTTTTTGGAGACAGGGACTCACTTTGTAATTCAGGCTAACCCTGAATTTATTCTGTAGCCCAGGCCAGCCTCAAACTTGCAGCAGTCTTCTTGCCTCTGCCTCCCAAGCACTAGGATTACAGGTGTGAACCACCACTCCCAGCTTCCCAAACCTTCTTATAGAGACTTCTCAGTTGACTTCCAAGTGTATCCAGCCAGTTGCACTTTTGTCAGCAAAGCATGAGAATTTCTGTTTCTCCCTACCCCCACCAACTCTTTGTCCATTTTAACTTGTTCTATCATTATTGACTCAACAAACTAAAAACATCACACTGAGGTTTCCTCAGTTGTTAGTGATATTGCAAACTTTCTTTCATTGATCATTTGTATTTCTTCTCTTAAATTATGTTTCATATTCTGAAAGTTTTAGGTTATTCACTTTTTTCTCATTGATTTATTTTTAAATGTATGAATAACAAACATGTATAAGTTTCAGTTGATTTTGCCTTGTTATTTCTGTTCCTTCCTTTCTTTTTTTTTTTTTAGTCCTAGGATTTGAACTCAAGACCTTGCACTTAATAGGTAGACCCATCACCACTGAACTACATCCCTGGCCCCTTTCTATTTCGTTTTTAGTCAGAAGACATTTTTGCTTATAAGTAACCAAATTTGCCACTTTTTTCCTTTCTGTTTTACACACATGAAATCGTGCTTAGCAACCCTTCTCATTTCTGTGACTTCATAAATATCTCTTTGTATTTTCCTGATAATTTCATTGTATTTTTAATATTTAAATTTTTTGAAGTGGATGTTTAGCATAATTTCATGTTAATTCTAAGTGACTAATATTTTATCTTATATAGATGTAGTTCATTTAATGCTCACATTGTTGAACATTACATTGAATCTACATTTTCACTGTACAAATGTCATTGTGGTAAACATTTTTCTTCATAAACTTTTGCCCACAAATCTTTATTTCTTTAGAATGGGTTCCTGGTATTAGTTCCTGAGTCAGTAGATATGGACTATTGACACATAATGCCAAATTGTGTTCCTCTTGGCCAACAGTTTTTCCAATAATGGTACAAAATAAGTGATTTTTAGAATTGTCATTTTGTTTTTCCAGAAGTCTGAGTGGATGACGACAACCTGTAATCATGCACTTTATGCCATTTGTGATGTCTTTACCCAGTTCTACGAAGCTTTGAATGAAGTGCTTCTTTCTGACGTATTTGCACAATTGCAGTGGTGTGTTAAGCAAGGTATTCTTTTAAGTCTCTAGGCATTTTCTTTACATAGTCTCAACAAAAGTTTAATTCTTTCTATAAAAGCACAGGTATAAAACTAAGGAGTAAATTATATAAACTTAACTGGTTTAAATGTGTTACTGAATTTAATTGGAAAAACAAAAATCCTAGCACTCAGCAGGGTGAGGCAGGAGGATTGCCATGATTTCAAGGCCAGTCAGGACTACATAGCAAAACTCTATCTCAAAAAACCAAAAATAGATAAATAAATTTAGTTGGAACATGGGAACAACACTGCCTTTCAGTTTATAAATGGAGTTTTGGTTTTTTTCTTTTTTTGAAGTGGGGGTGGTGAGATAGGGTCTTGCTATCTAGTTCAGGCTGGCCCAGGCTATCCTCAAACTCACAGCAGTCCACCTATCTCTGCCTTTCAAGTGTTGGGATTACAGGTATGCACCTCCATGCCCAATTTTTGAAGTACTTCATTAAGCCAGAATGTATTTATATTTTAAAATGTGTACCTTTGTGCATTATACTATTCTACTTCTATATATTTGAAATTTTTTGTAGTAAATTTTTTTTATATGTGATTATGGAGTCAAAGCAGTGGACTCTTTTGTTGGAGTAGTTAAGTGTTTATTTGGGCTGGGGAGCAGATAAGTAGTAGAATAGATCTGGACTCCATATAAATTTAGAGTTAGGCTCAATTCAATTATGTTTTTTTAAAAAATGACTCAGCGAATGCTAGGTGGTAAAAATTGAAAATGTAGGTGATTAAATTTTTAGAAACATTGGGCTAATATTTCCTATCTTTGTCTCATATATGAGCCAGTTAATTAAAATTTCAAAAGACTTTGTATCCATTAGCAATAAAACTATGGTAGATCATTCTACCTCTTAATAATGTACTTAAACCATAAAACACTTACTGCTTTCTGTAGCTTTGTTTCCTTAACTAAAGGCCTATAAATCCTTCAACTGCTATCTCCACCCTACTTTAGAAAGCATCTGGGTCCTGGTTGATATCAAAACAACAGTTCAGGTTTAATGACAAATACTCTTTTATTAATTTGCAGATAATGAACAGTTGGCTCGATCAGGTACAAATTGCTTAGAAAACTTAGTAATATCCAATGGAGAAAAATTCAGTCCTGATGTCTGGGATGAAACGTGCAACTGTATGTTGGATATTTTCAAAACCACCATTCCCCATGTGTAAGTGTTAATACTCTGGTGAACGTTTTTCTTGTGCTGAGTAGATGTCCTAAAGTTCCTGCCTGCTTTTTGTGTTGATGATTTTTCTTTTCTTCTGTTCCCTTAAGTTTGCTGACATGGAAACCTGTAGGAATGGAAGAGGATTCATCAGAAAAGCATTTGGTAGGGATTTTGTCTGAACCTTTTTTGGTGTTATTTTTTCTTATTATTCTAATAAAAGATCAGTCATCCTATATAGCGTGTACTTTTTCAATGAGAATTCAATTAAAATTTATAAGATCTAACAAAGTCTTTTCAGCCAATAAGAAGTTTGCTTGCTCTTTGTGTACTTATGCACACCCCACACAATTGAAATGAAGGACCACTTGGCATGTAACATATTGACTTTGTATTTTTCCATACTCTTAATGTTCTTTGAAAAAGCTTTTCTATGCTACACAATTATTACTTTCAACTCTCCCTAGGATGGAATTTTAGGCCAGTTCTAATATTCCACTGTGATGAACAGCACCTCACTGCTGGCCGTCCTTTCCGTTACCTTCCTAGGTTAACAGTGTTCTCCCGGCCACCATAAATGGTTCTGCTTATTTTTGTGTGAGGCTACATGAATAAATTCTAAATTAAAATACCAATTTAGAAGACTGATTTACTGCAGTGGGAAAAGGAAGTAGGCATAGGGGCTGAATTATGAACTTGTATTCCAAAACATCTCTAAGGTGCATAGATTTTAGAAGACATTTGGAATATAACAACTTAAAAATTAAGCACATTATTTAAACATTTTCTGGTTTTTAACTCTGGCTGTCAATTAAAAAAGGAACTAGCTGCTAGATTACTTTTTCTCTCTTTTTTAAAAAAACTGGCTCTTGAATCTAGGATATTATATCTCTGGGCTACATGCCCAGCCCTTTTAAAATTTTTATTTTTAAACAGGGTTTTACTAAGTTGCCCAAAATGGACTCAGACTTTTGCATCCTTCTGCCTTAGCCTTCTGAGTAGGTAGGATTACAGGCATGCAACACCAGGCAAAGTACTCCTGGTTTACTTTTGAACTTAGTCCTATAAAAATTTGTTGCATTCATTGTTACATTATAATGTGTAGAGAAATGCCTTGAGTTTTCACAGGAAAATGTGAAATGTTAATGGGGCCGGGGCGTAATTGAAATCATCCTCCCATGTACACCACGTGTGTAGCCTTTGAGAAGTCCATTTTACTTAGGCAAACAAGGGACTGAAATTCAGACTGAATCTGCATTGGTCAAAGTCACATTTGCTCAGGTATGGATGAAGAGAAGTGAGCTTTGTTTTTCTCTGGTTTTCACTTAGGATGTGGACCTGGACCGCCAGTCTCTAAGCAGCATGGATAAAAATGCCTCAGAGAGGGGCCAGAGCCAGCTCTCTAACCCGACCGATGACAGCTGGAAGGGGAAACCGTACGCAAGTAAGGCTACTTTTATCCTGTTTCCTTTTGTGTGTTACTTATTTCAAATAGGCTACCTATTTTCATAATTCAGATGTTCAGAAAGCACCCACGGGTGAACAGAAGGAGCTTTCTTTCTCACTGTGCCTCACTCAGTCTGTGCTTTCCTCCGTCAGCATTGTTGCTGGCCTGTCAGCGTTGCTCAAGTTGTCTTATCCATGTGTCAGCAAATATGCCTATGTATACTTCCTGCCACTACAAATAATGCTGCTTTGTATTAACAATCCATGTGTCATTGGCTTGTTTAGGAGTTTCCTAGAAATCAAATTTTAAGGTCAATGAATAGGAGCATTTGCCACTTGATAGGTATTTCTAGATTTTTGTCCATTAGGTTGTATCTAATGGATACATGATCTTTGGCAACGCCTAGATGCCTCTGAAGTAATTTAACGTACAATTTCCTCTTTGGTTTTTTGGGAAGTTTTTTTGTTTGTTTTTTTCAAGACAGACTCTCATTTCATAGTTCAGACTGTCCTTGGACTCATTATCTAGGCCAGGCTGGCCTCAAACTGAAGGCAGTTGTCCTGCTTCAGTCTCCGAAGTACTGGGGTTACAGGCATGTGATCATCCCTGACTAATTTGTAGGTTTCTAATTATGAATGAAATTCTGTTTAAGAACACTTCTATTTTCTATGAATTCTGTTGCTAATCTCTAATGATTACTGAGCCTTATTGTCTGAAGGAACCTCTTATATCTTAGAAACCCTTTATCAGGCTGAGGATTTAGCTCGGTGGTACATTGCCTGCCTTGCAAAGACAAGGTGGGTGCTAAATTCAAACCCTGGTACCAGAAAAAATACCACTTTTAACGGTTTGTTTCAGTGCTGCTTGTGGTGTTATTGATTTGGGGGGGGCAGGTTTTGAGGTTCTGGGTATTGAACCCTAGGCCTCATGCCTAATAGATAAGCACATTACCACTGACCCCTACAGTCTCTCATTTTTAAGAGGAGACTTAGCAGTTGTAATCTGCTAGACACTTTATTATATTTCATGTGTAGGATTTATATTAATCCTTAGTAATCTTTAAGAGATTGCTTTATATTTGGGCAAACAGGATTAGATACATGACACAATATGCCAATGTGTGGTAAAGTTGGGATCCAACACATTTTTGGCAGAGTGAGAAATCAGAACCTTTGAAGTGTTACTCTGCTCTTTTTAAAGTTGCATGCCTTAGCTGTTTGTCTGCAGAGCAGTCCCACATACCATCCTCAAACAGCCAAGCTGCGGTCAGTAACAACAGCTGAAGCAGCACAATGGAGAAAGCAGTATGTGGTCAGCGATATCTTTTGAAGGAACAGAATATGCACCCTTGAAAACCATTTAAAAGTGACCATGTAGGGACTGGCACAGTCATTCAGTAGCTGCTGCACAGCCAGTCCTCTCCAGTGGCTGGTGATAGGGTCATCTCTGTTTCTTCTTTAGCTCAATATAAAGTGGTTAGTTAGAGTGGAGGAATGTGGATTTCCTCAGTAGAACCATATTCAGTGCAGCAAGCTGTCTACATGCTTATAGGTGCCTGGACTCAAGCCCAGGCCTCTGCTGAATTTTGTTGCCCTTATACCCAGCTCAGCCTGCCTTCTGAGCGTGAGCTTGGGCAGGTAAAACTTTGCACTGTTAATATGTCATTTTCTTTCTTTTTAATATATGCAGCTTCACTGTATTTTTAAAAATTAAAGGTCCCTTCTTCCTTACTTCCTTTTTTCCCCTCTTTTGTGCTGGGGATTGAAATCTAGAATCTTAGATGTGCTAGATCAGCACTATACCACTGAGCTACATCTCTAGCCCCTTAAAAGCTAAAATGTTTTGTATGAATTGTTATGTTTATATACTTCCACTACTTTCAAAAACTTAAAGATTAATATGACATTTTAGTCATTTTGATAACCTAAACTTGTGAGATGTTTGACATAGTCTACACTTGAGCCCTCAGCTATTGAGAACAGAGATGGATAGAGTCAGAATCTAGTCAGCAGGGAGGAACTGCGCTGCTGATCTGAACAGACCATATTCAGTATAAAGAATTGTTAATGGGACAGAGTGGGACGTGCCTGTGATCCCAGCTGCTGAGGAGGCTGAGGCAGGATTACCTTGTGTTTGAGATCATCCTGAACTATATAGTGAGGTCCTGTCCCAGAAAGTGCAGAACGTTTCTACTTCTGGTTAGGCAGTGATCCAAAAACAAGGAACGTAAGCTATTCCCATATCAATGCAAACCCAGATCCTAGCCTCCGTGGGGAGGAACTGAACCCCTCAGTGGCGAGGGAAGTCCAGAGATGGTCACAAGAATGGACCATAGAGTGATGGGGAAACTTGCTGGGGGACACAAGACCTACAGACCTGATGCTCTGTCCTTCAGGCCTATCAGATCCTATCAGATCTTTAGAAATATACTTAGATTTATAACTGAACCCTGTCTTGTCACCATCGTTTGCCATACTCCGCCTACGCTTCAGTCTTTTCTGCTGTTGGCCAACTGCATGGAAGCAGGGTGTGTTTCTCAGTTTACTCATTGCTGGGCTACCACACCAAGGGTCATGCCAGTCACAGGGTGAGGGCTGAGAGAACACTTGCTCAGTATTGGCTTTATCATTATTAGGGTTAATCTTTATCATCTAATATAGATCAGAAACTGTTTGCCAGCCTCCTCATCAAGTGTGTGGTCCAGCTGGAATTGATACAGACCATTGACAACATTGTGTTCTACCCCGCAACCAGCAAAAAGGAGGATGCAGAACACATGGTTGCGGCCCAGGTAACAACAGCAGACCTGGGGTTGGGGGAGGAGGGGTCCTTGTCCATTGAGATATGGGCAGGAGATTGTGGTGTGCTGGAGCCAGCTCCGAGCCCGTCTTGCTCATCACTTCCCAGCTCCACATTTTATCACATTGGTGACTTGAAATTGGTCACAGTGAATGGAATGTTTTATTTCCCAGAAGCCAGCTTAGCAGCATCCAACTACCTAGGTGCTCAGATCCTACCCACCTGGGTACTGCAGAGCAGGTGGTTATCACAGGGATTAGTTTTGTATGTGCAGTGTCTATATATAAGGGATTCTTGATACAGAATGGATGGATGACCATCTCTATGCTAGCACAGTAGGTTGAAAACTACTGCCACAAGGGTTGATAGACCTGGTGGGTGAGTGAGGTAATTTGGATGGGAACTGTGGTCATCCACCTTCCAAACCCAGCACTGTGCTGCCATCCAGTGATAATAACTGCTGAAAAGCTACATCTGTATATCCAAGACTTCCCTTTTGTGGGTTTTTTTTTTTTGAAAGTAGTAAAACTTTATTGAAAAAGAGAGATAGCTCCTGAGAGACAGGAGAGGACATAAAAGTGAGTTGCCAAAGAGCCCACTTCTCAAAAGTTTTATAGAGCAAAATCACAAAGTGGATACAATATGTATCAAAACTATGATCAGCCGATAACATTACAAGTATAGCTACTTAGCTAATATTGATCCAATGGGGAACCAGGTCATGTAGCAAATATACATAGAAAGAGCAAAGATTGGGCCAGGGATTTAGCTCAGTGGTTTCGGCACGTGCCTTGCAAGCACAAGGTCCTGGGTTGATCCCCAATAACCACATACAACAATGCTGGGCATGGTGACTCATGCCCAGCAGCAATCAGTACTGCATTCCACAGTGCCAGGCTTGGTGGCTCATGCCTGTAATCCCAGCAGTCGGGAGCAGAGACAGGAGGATTACTGAGTTTGAAGCTGAGCTCTGGATCAGCCTGAACTATAAAGCAAGAACATGTCTCAAAAAAACTAAATAAAAAGAAAGAACAAAGATCTTTAGGAAGGGAGGAATCAGAGGGTGACTGATGTCTATCTAGACTTTATTGGACTAGGTAATACTAATTAACCCTTGGGGAGGTCTGTAGCCTGGTCATACCATCTTTGTCTTGGGACTGACTTCTAACAGATATGCCTCTGGCATAGCTGTAATGTGGTCTCCTCCGCACTGACACTCTCAAGGGCCCAGCCCTGTCTGACTGCCTGTAATACTTCTGTCTAACTCAGTTGTCTGCAACATTCCCTGCTCAGAAGAGGTTCCCCTAACTGCTGTGACAAGCCAAGGGGTGAGGGCCATTCTGGCTACTTATGGGTGAAGGGGACTGTGTTTGTGATAGGTAGTCAGGGAGTCTGTCGAAAAGACCTCAGTAAACACAAGGCATTCTTGTCTTAGGTAAACTTACAGCTTTAAGTTAGGAGGAGACAAACAAAGGGGTGGGGAGAGTCTGCATAGGCCAAATAATGTCAGTAAAACTATTATGAATACAACCAACAAATGTTTCCACCAAAAAGACCAAGTAATAGCCCCCCAAAAGAGGGTAAGGAGAGGGTCCAGGGAATTTCAGAACCTCATGTGCCATTAACCTGTCATCAGTATCTTGAACAATCTTTGTGATATTACCAGGAGGATCAGGGATATACACACAACATGCAGCCTGTACAGCTCCACAGGTCCCCCTTGTGCTGCTGTTGGACTGTCTAATGCCATCCAGTTTTGGAGAATAGGTTGCCTCATTAATTTTACTTCTTCATTTGGGAGAAAGAATGGTTGTTAGCCTATTGCCCTTTAACTGACAAATAGAGTCCCCTCATTCACTAATATTCATGTGTATTTCCTAAATATGGACTACATTTCATGAAAGACCCATTTTACAGCATTTGATAAGCTCATATTTTGGTTACTATGAAAGTCCACTAAAAGATGCTGTAATATTACTTTTATCTACAGCTGCTGTCTTAAGATAACAAACCACAATAGTTCAAAACAAAACAGGTCAAGCAAGGAACATCAGTAAATTCAACAACTACTAAGTCCAAATGCAACATGTACAAAACAGAAATAAGAGACCTTGTCTGCAAGAGTAAAATGTCCCATCAAAGGCACATCTTAATCTTTCTACATCGTAATCTTAAACTTATCATCCTTTTATCAAAAAACAATGCTTAAGAAAGATAAGGCATAAAAATTCAAGGCATAAGCAGTTGACAAACAAGGAGGATAGTTTCTGATAACCTAAACAAGTCACAAAAGCAAATTGTTACCTCCTTCCAATGATCTCACTGGGGTCTCCAAATGGTACAGGAGAAATAAATGTAGCTCCCAACTTAGTAGACGTCAGATATGCCAAGTTTTGTTCCCTAAAATTAGAAAAATGAATTGTAAGGAACAACAGAAGTTAAGATTAGGAAAACTTCTATTGAGAGGGATGGAGAGCCCCTGAGAGAAAGGAAGGGACTTAAAAATGGGTTGTTGCAGTTCTGTAGTTTCAATATATTTACAAAGTACAAACATTGCTACTGTCTGTTTTGAGAATACTTTGGATATTCTGTGATCATTAGCAGTGACTCTCCATTACCTGCTTGTAGGCCCTGGCAACCACTAATCAACTTCCTGTCTCTCTGGACTTAGCCTGTTCTGTACATTTCATTTAAACAGAGTCAGGCAATGTGTGTGCTTTAGTGTCTGCCTTCTTGAACTTAGTATGTTTTCTGTGTTCGTTCCTACTCTATCACGTATTGGAACTTACATTCTTTCCATATCTATCTAAGTAACACTTCTCTATGTAAAATACCATATTGTGTTTATCTTCTCGTAAGCTAGAGGTCATTCAGGTTTTCTTCGTCTTTTTGAGGAGGAAATGCACACAAATACTCAGTAATAGGCCCAGTGGTTCTGGCACAAAAAACCCCAGTTAATTAACAGTATTATTCATAACGGTTTATACATTTTCCCGTGGACACTTGTGTATATCCTCAAAGTGGACTTGCTTGATCATGTGGTAACTATGTTTACCTTTTGAGAAATGCCAAAGTTGAAAAGCTCTACTTTCCAAAGTGGCTGCACCATTTTACATTTCTACCAGGTACACATGGTGGCTCTGGTTTCTCCACATCCTCACTCGTCATCATTGTTGCCCTTTCTGTTATAATTCCTATCTATAACATCATCCTAGTGAATTTGATAGGGGTATATCATTGTGGCTTTGATTTGTATTTCCTAGTGATTAATGACATTGAGCATCTTTTGTGTTGGTCATTTATCTTTTGTTTATTTTTGTTGTAACATTGATTGAGTTCAGAACCTTCACATTAAGCTACATCCTCACCCCTTTTTATTTTTTTTGTGTGGTTTTTTTAGTGTTTTTTGTTTGTTTTTTTAGTTTTTTGAGACAAGGTCTCACTTTGTAGTTCAGGCTGGCCCTAAACCTACTTTGTACCCGAGGGTAGCCTTGAACTCAAGACAATCCTCCTGCCTCTGCCTCTCAAATGTTGAGATTACAGGTGTGAGCCCCACACCCGGCATTGTGGTACATGATTACTGGGGATCAAACTTGGGACCTTGCACTTGCTAGGCAGGTGCCAGAACCACTAAGCTAAATCTCCAGCTCAACCCTTTTTATTTTTGGAGACAGGGTCTCACTGAGTTGCTAAATTGTCCAAACTGGATTTAAACTTGCAATTCTTGTTGGAAGTGGTAGCACATGCCTATAATCCCAGCCCTTGGGAGGCTGAGGCAGGAGGATCGGTACAAATTTGAGTCCAGCCTGGTATTCATGATGAATTCAAAGTCAGCCTGGACTACATAGTGAGATCCTGTCTTTAAAAACCAGAACAAAAAAACCCAAAAACTTGCAATCCTCTTGCTTCCGCTTCCTAGAGTACTAGGATTTTAAGAATGCAGTAATGTATCGCTATATCCAGCTGATCATTTTTATATCTTTGAAATATCTACTTTAATCCTTTGGCCGCTTTTAAGCTGCCATTCATCTCTTTATCATTGAATTATTAGTATTTTCAATATGCTACATACCATCAGATACATGATTTGCAACTATTTTCTCCAACTTTTCAGTTTCTTGATGGTGTCCTCTGGCCTCTTTTCAAGATTGACGTGGCAGTACCGTATTGCTTCCATTTCCAGGTGGATGTTAGATCAGCCTGTCAGTGTCTCAACCAGGGTTTTGGTACAGACTGCATTGAATTCCCAGGGAAATTTGGGAAGCAAGATGGTCTGACTTTCTGGGACCTTTGGCCTATAAGGAAGGTAGACCTAATCCTAGAAATTTCCAGAAATATCGAGTCCCTAATCATGTGTCAGATTTTAGGCAACATGTTCAATAAAATTTCAGTCATTTCATACTTGTTTTGGAGAAGTCCCCTGACTGAAGCTCAAGAAGGTTCTTGAGATCTGCTCACCAATCTCACGCTTTCATGTATTACACTCATACGTTCTATCATATTTATTGCATATTCCTACTTTTTAATTTATTTTTAAAATAAAAGAATACAATTCCTTAATGAAATATGTGGAGATACACATTGGTTACACAAGGAAGGCAGCACTAACAAAACCAAAACTTTGGCGAGCATAGAGCACCGTCGCATAGTAACTCAGTGCAAAGTCTGTATGGAAATGGATCAGGGCTCTGGGGTGTTTTGTAGAGTCAGAACCGCCTCCACCATTTCTATGCCCAAAACCCCTCTATCACTTCTCTTAGCACTACTGTCTGTTCTTTGTCCTCCAGCAAGACACACTGGATGCAGATATCCACATCGAGACAGAGGATCAGGGCATGTACAAGCACATGTCTTCCCAGCACCTCTTCAAGCTGCTGGACTGCCTGCAGGAATCTCATTCATTCTCAAAGGCCTTCAACTCCAATTATGAGCAGCGGACCGTCCTGTGGCGGGCAGGTAAGGCCACGGTGCAGATAGGCTTGCTGGCCACACTGGTTACCATCCTAAGCATTAAAGTCTTTGGGAAATTCCCATTTCAAACACAGTTGAAACAGCTTCCTGTGTGTTTTGATGCTTGTTAACCTTGTCTCAAAAAACTGAAAAAAAAAAAAAAAAAGGATTTGATGAAAATTAAAAGAACTGAATTTGTCTTACAAGTCAAGAAGTTTTACACTGAATGTTAATTGTGATGATTTAAGTTGGGCGTGGTGTCAACTGCCTATAATCCCAGTACTTGGGAGGCTAAGACAGGCAAATCAACAAGAATTCAAGGCTAGCGTGGGCTGCGTGCTCAGGGTCAGCATGGACTATGTAGCAAGCCCTGTCTCGAAACAACTGCAACAAAAAATGGTAATATAAAAAATGTGATAGTCTTTGGCCAGGGGTCTTGGAAGCACAAGGGCCCAAGTTTGTTCTCTGCTGTCCCCCACACCCAAAAAAGCTGTGGTAGTCTTAAGAAATAGAAGCATTCATACATTTTTCTGAGGCTTTACAGGTTCTCTCCCATTCCTGCCTCCAAAAACAAGCACATAATTCCTAGAGTAAATATGTGTACTTTTTCCAGATGTGGTGGGTTCTTATTATTTTGAACTTTGCACAAAAGTTATAATACTTTTATATTGTATCATTATTTTAACTTTCTCCTCAAATGCCTATGCTAATCTCTAATGAAAGACTCATTTCTCTGTGGCTTTAAAAATACCCAGATGTTTTATGACTTTGCTTATATCAATATTTTGCTTATGAAAGTGGTTTGCACATATTTGGCTATGAACTATTTTGTTTTAAAAACTACCCCTTTTTTGGTACCAGGGTTCAAACTCAGGATCTTGTGCTTGCCAGGCAGGTGCAGCACCACCACTGAGCTACAGTCCCAGTACAAAAGCTACATTTTTACATGTATGTTGGAGGGGACTCTCGTGACTTAGAAAAATGGTGGCATTCTTAGGTGCTGTTATATTTCACAGGAGGCAGTTAATGGCTTTATTGGCCAAGAAGCAGGTGTGGATGGAGCAGTGAGTGCATCTGCATGAGAATGACGTCCAAAGAGTCGTCACTGCTTCTGTGTAATATCGCAATTGAGCTTCTAAAGCTATTAGATGGTTCAGTGCTTCCTGAACTAGATGAATGATTACCTCAGCCACCTCTTCACTGACGTACTCTGCTTAATGACTTTCTGATCTCCAGGTTTTAAAGGCAAGTCTAAACCCAATCTTCTCAAACAAGAAACCAGCAGCCTTGCCTGTTGTTTGAGGATCCTGTTTCGAATGTATGTTGATGAGAATCGCAGGGATTCCTGGGATGACATACAGCAGCGACTTTTAACGTAAGATCTCTTTCCCGTTGAATTTCCTATCTGTCATATATAAAATGTTTCACAACAATACTATAATTGAAAAGAGTAGGAGAAAATTACCTCCATACTGACATCTCCATGGACTGTTTTCCTGCTGTGTGGTGATCCCTGCATTTCACCCAAGGCCTTTACGCTGAGCTCCTTCTGCCTGTCTCCCTCCCTGTCCTTTTCTTTTGAGACAAGGTTTCATTAAGTTTTCAAGGCTAGGCTCAAACTTGTGACCCTTCTGCTTCACCTTCATGAATGCTAGGATTACATCCTACCATGCCTGCCCATCTTACTATTTCTAGTGCTTCAAAGAAGGAATGCAGGGTCTCATTCAAGTCACTCCTTAATCTCTCAGGCACAGAAACATAGGTAGTAAAAAGCAGTCTGACCCCAGAGTCCTCAGGCTGGAATGAGATGCTGGCGCATTATAGCCTGGGTGTCACCATCCCCTGGTGACCAGATCCTCTGTAAAATTGCTGTTACCTCTGATGCCATCATTCCTTTTATCCCAAAAGAATGAATTGGAATCACATGGATTCCAGGGTGTGTCCAAGTCAGGTATGTGGAAATGTGTCAGTGAGTAGACAGTGGGACACCAGCAAGAAAGTCCCAGGGTGAAAAGTAAATCTTTGCCATCCATTTCCTGGGTATCAGTAAAATGCTAATGTCTGCCTATATTCCCAGTTACTTGGAGGCCGAGGCAAGAGGATCATGGCTTAAAGCCCACCCTAGACAACTGAGTTACTTAGTGAGACCATCTATCAAAATAAGAAAAGCATTGAAGATGAACCTTAGTGTGAAAGGCCAGTTTCAATCTCTAGTAACACTAATAGATACACACACACACACACACACACACACACACACGGATGACAATGTCTTGCCTTTTGTTTGTGTGTTTCCTAATGTTTAGAAAGCTGAGGCAGGAGGGTTGCAAGTTTGAGCTACAATACTAGCCATCTCCTTTTATTCATTTAAGATTTAAAACAGTAACATGCAGTACCAGCACCTGTGTAATGAGGCCTGTAGTTCCGCATGGCTGGTGGAAGTGTACAGTGACACGACCGTTCTGGAAGCAGGTAGAATTACATACCAGGAACCCTAAAATATTCATTCTCCTTAACTCAGTAATTCCATTGTTGTGAAATCTAAAGAAAATGTTTTAGAAATATGAACCAGAATTCCCTGATATAATAATCATTGCAGATTTAACTTACAAAAAGAAAAGAAAATTGAACAGTTTAACTATAGCTTAGATAACTATGGTATATTCTATGATGAAATATTTGCAGACATCAAAAAAGAACTTTGCTGTGAGAAATAATAGTGTATATTTGCAATCTCAGCACTCAGAAGGCTGAATTAGGAAGATTTTCTAATTCAGGGCCTGCATTAGCTACATGATAAAACTATCTTAAACAAGAAAGAAAAAAAACAATTCTCTGTGACTGAAAGGAAAGAATTACTTAACTGTTAAAAATAATTTCTTTTAAAAAAAGAAAAATAACTTCTTTTTCTGTTTATTGGGCTACAGATAATGAACCCAGCCTTAGCCATGTGCTAAGCCTGGGCAAAGCTATCTTTCTCTCACTGACTCTTCACAGCAACTGTTGGAGTTCGGTAGTTGTTTATCCCCATTGTATAGCTGACAGACTAGGGCTCAATGATTTCGCCCAAGATGCCCCAGCCAGGCTAAGCGCTCAGTATGTAATCACTGTAAACATCAGTAGTACCCAAACCGAGCATGATGGCACACACTGGAGTACACTCAGTACTCTGAAAGACTTGAGTGAGGATCACAAGTCCAAGCCCAGTCTGGGTTACATAGTGAATTCAGGGCCCTCTGGAGCTACCTAGCAAGACCGGGTCTGAAAAAGGAAAAAAAAAATCATTAGTTCCCCACTGAATATGAAATCCTAATCCAGATTGTCCCCCTCTCGTAATTCTAGTGTGTGCAGTGAAGCTCTTGCCTATTTCATCACAGTGAATTCCGAAAGCCATCGGGAGGCCTGGACAAGTCTCTTGTTGTTACTTCTAACCAAAACCCTCAAAATAAATGATGAAAAGGTATGAAAAAGTAACGCGGGATGTCTCCTTTTGGACATGAGGTTTAAGGGCTGTCCGTTCAACATTTCAAACAACTGGTTTTGAATTTTCTCAAGGATGGTCATATAGCTAGCACATTTTAGACACATTAAAGAGAAGTTAATTCATTCCAAATAACAGGTGCCTTCAGATAATCGTAGTTCTTCTATAGAAGAACACCATTTGAGGCTGAAGTAGAAGCCATATGTATGGCTGTTGGAAACAGCATGGTGATTTTCAGCAAGGGAAGAGAGAGTTGAGATTGTGAAGTGCTAGTTTAGACCTAGAAATTGCTATACGAAAGGAAAGGACTATTGACTTGCTTAAAGGACTGTTCTAATATAATCAAGATAAATTAAATGTAATTGAAATATGTTTTAATATGGAAGGGTTTTTTTGTAACAAGTTTCCAATAATAAAAATTACCAGCACTGTATGAGAACTTTCAGGGCAAGAGGAATACTTTTGAAAAACTTGGACAGCAAAATATAGTTCCATGTCTAATTGTATACTTCTGTTTTCTCTCCTACCCCAAGTTCAAAGCACATGCATCAATGTACTACCCTTACTTGTGTGAAATTATGCAGTTTGACCTGATCCCTGAGCTCCGAGCAGTTCTGCGGAAGTTCTTTCTACGGATAGGTGTTGTGTATAAGATATGGATTCCAGAAGAGCCAGGACAGGTACCAGCAACACTGTCACCAGTGTAGTAGCCCTGCAGGCCACTGCTGCGGCTCTGCAGAACATTCATCATGCCATTTCTGACTGGCCTGTCTCGTGAAGGGTCACACAGAAGCAAGGCGCTCCCATCTTGGATCTCAGAACGTCCTAGGTAAGGTCAGCCTCTGTGCTGGCCCCATCAAAGTCCCCAACAACAAAGGCTTGTGGTGTTTCTTAAACTGTTGCACACCCAGTTAATACAGTAGGTGGAGTCTGTTTCGCCTGTCATTCCATTTTAATGATTAAACTGTCCAGTCTGACCTTGCAAATGCCATCATTTCCTAGAAAAGTCCCTTGATTGGCTGTAAATGTTTTGTCAGAGGAAGTCACTTTCTTTGAAAATACTAAACATAGCTGTACAGGTTCATGATTACTAGAGAGTATGTTAATAAAATTTCTTGTCATGGCTGCCACCCAAAATATGCTGGATTTTTGTTGTGTTTGAGTGTGTTGAAGAAATTTGAGTGTTTCTGTCAGTTATGAGTCAGCCATAGTTAGATTAGTTTGGAGAAAGGTAGAGAAAAGAAAGATTTTTTTTTATGTTTTGTTAATGTCTGAGTGATTTTTTAAAAAGTATTTACAAAAAGATTATTGAAGGTTTAACTGAAGGCGAAATTTAGTAATTAAATTAGGATTAAGAGCTTACAAGTTTAAAAAAGAAGTAGTGCCTCGTGGTTTTCCCTGTTATGGTAACTTGGAGAGAAAAATTGTATAGGAAAAAGTAAAGTTTCATGAACATGAAGTATTTGTGGATGGGCGTTCAATCAAAATTTCCAGAATACATTATCCATCTCATGCTCTGAAATCTAATATATATGATGTAGTAATGAAAATGAAGTAGTAATTACCCAGAGTTCATTTATCTTTGAGTAAACCATTTTATTTTTACCTCAGAAGAATGAGTGTACGGATAGTATCGCTGCTTTGCACAGTCCCCGTTAAAGGGACCTCCAGAGAGAGACCGTATCAGTAAGAAGTGTTCCTCACAAGATCACCCCGCCAAGTATCATGTGGAACTAGAGCTCTGTGAGGCCAGCACAGCTGAACTGTGGCAATGGAGGAGGTAGCAGGTGCTGAGCACTTCTGTTATTTGAACTGGGGAGCTCAATTCTTTGGCAAGATTAGATCCTGGGGTCCTTATGATGTTTCTGATGGTGCAATACTCTGAACTACACTAAAGGCATTCTCATGCGGCTCATGTCAGAGCGGGCAGTCTGTGAGTGTGGCCCAAAGCCCGCAAGCAATATATTTGGAAGATGAGTTTATTCTGGGTCTGTGAAAAAAAGAAGACACACTTCATTCCCAGCCCTCATCCACTGCTCACCCAGCACAGCACGAAGTGTTAAAAAGTGTTATACAGAGTGACGAGAACATTCAGACTCCTACCTACCCTCTAGTCCTGTAAATTGGGTTGTATGATGTTAACTCTGGTGCCTTAGAAGTTAGGGATTTGGGAATCTATCTTTAAAATCAGATTTTTTTTTTTTTTTCTGTCTGAAGAAGGATTTCTGGTGCTTTTGCTTATTACTAAGAAATTGATTTCTTAAGTTTTTTGTTGTAATTGTTGTTAACATCCTTGAGAAATGTTTGGTTTTGGCCAGCAGTACTCTTATCTACTTTTTTCTTGCCCAAAAATTGTTTTAATTTCTCTACCAAAGAAAAAATCAGGTTTC
Source organism: Petromus typicus (assembly GCA_004026965.1). Lineage (NCBI taxonomy): Eukaryota > Metazoa > Chordata > Mammalia > Rodentia > Petromuridae > Petromus > Petromus typicus. Next base: position 18 of record PVIR01012847.1, on the reverse strand, counting down.
AGTTTTTACTTTATTTGC
>PVIR01012846.1:0-43779 GCA_004026965.1 Petromus typicus | reverse complement strand
CCTCCTGCCTCTGCCTCCCGAGTGCTGGGATTACAGGCGTGAGCCACCACGCCCGGCACTGTGGTATGTGGTACTGGTTGCTGCTGGGTGTGGGTCTCCACACCCAGTATTGTTATGTGGTTACCGGGGAATCGAACCCGGGCCCTTGCGCTTGCGAGACAGGCGCCGGAACCACTGAGCTAACTCCCCGGCCCTTTTTTTGGATTTTTGAGACAGGGTCTTGCTTGGTAGTTCAGGCTGGCCCTGAGCTTAGTCTCAAACTCACATCACAGCAATCCTCCTGCCTCTGCCTCCCGAGTGCTGGGATTACAGGTGTGAGCCACCATGCCTGGCACTGTGGTTTGTGGTACTGGTTGCTGCTGGCGTGAGTCTCCACACCCAGTATTGTTATGTGTTTACTGGGGATCGAACCCAGGTCCTTGCACTCGCAAGACAGGCGCCGGAACCACTGAGCTAAACCCTCGGCCCGAGTAAAGTCATTTCTGAGTCTTGTTTTAACACTTTTTTCTTCACAATTTTTCAAGCTTTATCTGTAAGAGCAACAAGACTGAATAAAGCATGTGAAAAGAATTAGTCTCAGAGTCAAGTGTGGTAGTGCACACCTGTAGCTGTACCACTTGGGAGGCTGAGGCAGGAGGACCACTGTAAGATCGAGGCCAGCCTGTGCTGCATAGCAAGACCCTGTCTCAAAAAAAGAATTGCATTTTAAAAGTCACTAGCACTTAATTTCGCAGTATCTAATCTGCATCCCCTTCTTTTTTCCTATGGAGTATAAAACTAGTAAATGATTTCCCAGTTACCACCTTTGCCTCATGTAAAATCTCACCATTTAATAATATCTGACTAAAGATGTTCTGACTGTCTAGTGTGGACGTGGTGACCTTGGGGTCCTATGCAGCCACCACAGTCTCCCAAAGGTCTCATTCCCAGACTTGGTCTTGGTTTGTGCTACCAGCTGGACTTCTAATCCATTGTTTCTTGTTTCAGTTTCTTCTGCTTCTTCTTTCCTTCTTTCTTTGCTTTCTTCTTTTCTTTTCTTCCTCCCTTCTTTCCTTCTTTCCTGTGCTAGGAATCCAACTCAGGGCCTTTGTGCCACACTCAGCCCCGACCAGAAGGTCTTGAGGGCCTCTGCTACCTTAGCTAGAGCTGGAATAATCATCATTTATTCTCCAAACCCAGACACTTCGCTGCATGAAAGATCATCATCCTTAATACTTGGACAGCAAAAACATAAAGCAAGCCCTACCTGAGCCAAGGGGGACTACACTTCCTGCAGCTAATGCTAATAGAAGTAACTAGGAAATGTGAAGTCTGTCCATCACACGTTGTAATTTCTTATTCAGTGTATTGTACCAAACTGCTTGGAATCGAGGAGGTAATGTACATATTCTACTGAAATAATTTCCCATTTTCTTCAATCTGCAAACCTATTTCTAATTCCTTGCTATGGGATGGTCCTGTTGCTGCCTTAGTACTCCAAGGTTATATTTTCTCCTGCCATTTACCTATGTCTCCCTCAAATCAAATGACACCAAGCTCTGGGGGCTTTGTGTCAGCCCCACTTTGGACGCCAATCTATTGTTCAACAGGAGAGTGACACAAATGGAAACACACCAACAGAGTCAGAGGATGCGGAGGCTCCTGCAATAGAAAAGCGTGTGGAAATTTACACAGATGATTCCAAAAGGCCAGAGGACAGCACCGTATGTGAGAGGCACAAGTTTTACACACTGCCACGGACTGAACATCTGACCGTGGTACCGCCAATGGAGGGTGGGTCCTTCACGCATGGCTTCTCAATTTTGTCCTGTCAAGTTTAACTTTCCTGGTCCTAGACATTTTGATTGTTACCTATGGTTAATTAGGTACAAGTGGGACAAAACAAGCCCAGCACATACTTCAGGTGATATTGATAAGTCAGCAGAATGCCCAGGTGGGGCCGGAATTGTGATTCTCCTGCCTCATCTCACAGAGTGCTGGGATTACAGTACATGGGCACACCTGGGTTACTTGCCTCAGGTTTAATATCAGAGTGAATAACAGGGAGTTTCAATTCGGAGGTCCTGTATCTCTCCACCGGCCCAGTCTTCTTCCTACCTGTCTGGCTCCTTTTCTACATGAGTCTAGTGTTGCCAGATCTTATCATTTTTTTAATGCTAGAAGTCTTGACTTGCGTTAAATGCTCCATTTTTTAAAGCCCCTACTTGTGATTTTCAAGTTTTTCAAAAGCTGGACAGAATTAATCTGCAAGCATGAGTGTCCCCCAGCATGTTCATCTGCTGCATACCTACCAACCACCAATTATTTTAATTTCTAAACCTCTTTTTGCCAGTTATGTGTTATTATACGTGATTTCTTTATTACTTTCAAATGTGAGCCTTTTTAAAAAAATTTGTTTCTATTAAGAAGGCTAAATACTCTGGAAAGACTTGGTAAAATTGGGACACTACAATTTGCTGTCAAACAAAGTATAGACAAAATAATAATAAAATATTGAGAGATACCTCTGTTTGGGTTTTCCCAAAAGCAAAGCCTGAGGCAAAAGCTTATGGACCACCTCCATGGTAAGGCGTGAAATCCCAGAGAATAATAATAGGGGCCTGCAGAGGGAAGCAGATGCAGAAAGAATCCCCGTCCCAGTCTTAGAATAAGCCAGATGTAACTGAAGGCGATTAAATATTTAATCTCCCAGACAAAGCTCTGAGAAGCCTTAAACTGTGGCTCAGGACAGCGTGGGTGGGAGGGAGAGGGGAGGGGGCTTCTGGGTCCTATCTGCCATTTCTCAAATGCTCAGCTCCAAAATGTCCAGATTCTACCTAGTTCCGTAGGCAAGAAGCAGCACAACTCAGGGGCAACATGAGGGGCTACAAGGCAAGTTGCAGCTGCATGATGTTGCCGAGTTCACGTTGAAGTCTTGGTGACGGTGGCTAGAACAAGACAGGAAGAAGACCAAGAGGATGTGAGTTAATGCAGGCTGTCTGTTGAAGGAGTCAGTGAAAAGCTTTGGAGGGATTCTGGCTGAGAATTTTGAGTTCTAGTTGGCTTTGTGCTAGCCCTGGGGGCTGAGGAGGTAGCTCAGTGGTAGAACAGCCACTTAGCATGCTCAAGGCCTGTTGTTCATTCCTCAGCGATGGAAAAGAGCTGAGGATTATCAGTGGTATGATGTACGCCAGGAAGGTGACCTCTGCCACTTCAAAGCAGGGGTTGATGATGGAAACTAGTCCCAGCCATGGACTCGTGGAGAGCTGGAGGAATAAGATCTCCTCCACTACTGCAGGGAGGTATGGGAGACACACGGAAGTACCGGCAACTCACCAGTCCAGGTTCTCAGAGGGGCTGCTGTCCCCATTGTTCTTAAGCTTGTTTCTCCAAAGTTCAGGTTGATATTATTTGTTCCTCTAAAGAGTGAATACAGTTTCCAAAATCCCGGGATAGAATATCTCTTATTTTATAAGAGTTGACACTAACAGAAAGTTGCACAACAGTGATTGTTGTAAATGTGTATGAGTTTCTGAACAGTTGCCAACTTTTTTCTGTTTTAGAACTTATCTCAGAGTTATGCCAAAGTGCTATGATGAAAGCCTGTTATCCAGTTTGAACCTAATAGATTACATGGAAATATCTAAGAATGCTTTGAGTTATCAAGAGTAATAAATATCAAAGCATTTAGTTAGACACAATAATCCCTGTGGCTATTTCATGAGTTTGCTCACTGAATCACTGGGTGTTCTATCTGCAAAGAATAACATTGTTAATCATGCTTTTAATGATATAAGAATAAACTAAATGCATTTTGGTAACTATTGATATCTGCTTATTAGGCAAGGAAGTGAAACTAGAAAGTAAATTCCCATGTCAGTGAACACTATGTTTGCATAAAGATTGGCGAAACAATACTATTTTTGTGTAGTCTTATATTAATCTAAAGTTTTGTTGAGTCAGAAATCCTACATGTGGAAGGTTCAAAAGTACACACCTACCCTGTGATAGTCATTCTAGGGTGTCATTTAGGGCGTGGCACTACAATTATTGTGTTTTTATTCCCTATGATGTGTATTCATCTTTGGGGTTTCTAAAACTATGTTGATGGTTCAAGGAGAATCAATAGATTTGTCAGGGAAAAAGAAGCTGGCACGGAGTTCTTTTTGAACAGAACTTCCTCGACACATGGAGGACTATAAGTGACTCCGCAGTGCAGGGCAACATCCCTGATGCAGCTGCTAACCATGGTTTTGAGGCAGCTGGAAGGGGCCCATTTGCAGTCAGACTGGATCTGGGAGTGACAGGACCAGAAACCTGAGCAGCCCTGGCCCTCGGCGCTCCTGGTCCCATGAGCCTCATCACAAGAGGCTATTATTAGTTTATAATGGCTTCTGGCAATGTCTTTCCCTAGGTTGGGTCTTAATATTTTAAGGGAGGGATGTAAAGTCCCTCAGAGATCAGTATGAACTACTGTGATCCAACAATTCACTTAAATATGCAGTAGCCGGGTAGCTTACAGGTCTACTGTAGTTTACTAAATCCAAAAAGTTCACTCGTGAAAAGTAAGTCTTCTCTCCCTGTTTGATTGAGCCTGTTTCTGGGCTCTTTTTTCTGATCTTTTACATTTAGAGTTGTAGTCCATCTGAAATTGATTTTTATTTATTTGTAAGATGGGGCCTAACTTCCCCAACCCCTTCATTAAAATTCAGTTAGTCTACCACCATAAGTGGACATTTGCATAACATCTTTGTCATAAAAAGGTGTCCACATAGTCTATTTTATTATACTGGCCTGCTTCTCAGTATTTTCACCATTATTTCAATTATTACAGATTTATAACACATCTTAATACTAATAGTATATGTCTGCCACTTTCTTCTTTCTCAATAGTCTCATGACTATTTTTGACTTTGATATATACCTTTTAGAGTACACTTGTCAATTCTAATAAAAAAAATTAACTCTCTGTGAGTTTGATTGGGATTGCCTTTATTATATTGATAAACTTAGGGAAAAATGACATTTTTACTGTTTTAAGTCTTCCAATACATTCACATAATTTATCTTTCATTTAGCTAATATTCAATATCTTTAGATTTTTATGTATACTGGCATCATATGTTTTGATTTATTACTAGGTATTTGATATGTTTTGATGCTGTTATAAAAAATATCTTTTTAAAATTTCATTTTTAAATAATTTGATACCCAACTGGGAATGTAAAAAAAATTTCAGTTATATTAACTTATCTAGTCTTAACTCTATGATTTATTTTTGCCTGATTGTACTGACATTACAGTTCCTAATTTCAGAATAAACATCTCAACATTTTACTACTTAGTGCAATGCTTCCGATATTGTTTTGAAATAAATACTCTAACAAGTTAAAGTCTCCTTCTTCCTAGTTTATTTCCTCGTTAAAAAGAATTCATTGCATACTCTATGTAGAATTTTGTCAGTTTCTGTTTCTGAGATAACCTCTTCTATCTGTGTAATGAGTTGTCTTGGTTGATTTCTATACAATAATTGTCTATTCGTGAAGTAAGCCCAACTTGATTATAGTCTGTCCTTCTGTGTTGGGTTGCTTGTTATTATTTTGTTAATGAAGACCCACTTCCAAGCAAGCTATTTTAATTTGCAGCAGTTAAGTGTTTTTGCTATCGCAAGCAGAAAATAGAAAGGATAATTGCTAAATTATATTTGTAAATCAGAGAATTGAGGGGCAAGGTGAACTGAAATTTGAGTGCAGTAAGAACTCCTGCTAGGTGAGCTAATTTCTCTTGCTTTTCTTCCCCTGTTGGGTCGACATAGGCAGGAAGACTGCTAGAAGAGATGCCAGCAGGATTTTTGACAGTTACATAGGACTGCTGTGACGTATAAGAAATGGAGAACCTAAGTGCATGCTGGTTTTCTCCATACTTTCAGATGACTTTTGAGGTTGTGAAATGACCCAGAAAGCCAGATTGAAATCTTTTTCTTTTAGTGCTTTGGGAAAAAAAAATCTTACTAAGAAAACGGAGTTTTTCACAAATTCACAGCTAGTCTATCCTTCTGGTGTCTATCGGTTTTCCAGGTGTATTAGTTTTCTGGGGCTCCTGTAATAAATTACTGCGTCCTAGGGAGCTTAGAAGACAGAAATTTATATGTTTTCATAATTCTGGAAGCTAAAAGCCCAATGTCAAGGAGTGAGTTGATTTAATTTTTTTTGAGGCTTCTTTCCTCAAAGGCCTTGTAGGTCAAGGTCCTTCACATGGTCCTTATTCTTGGTGTGACCGTGTCCTAATCACTCCCCCTCTTCCTCCCTCTCCTTTTTAAAATGTTTGAGTCAGGGTCTCACTTTGCAGTTCCAGCTGGCCTTGAACTTACCATGGAGCCCAGGGTGACCTCAAATTCACAGCAATTCTTCTGACTATAGACACACCAAATTCTAATCTTTTCTTATAAGGACACTAATCATGCTGAATTATAGCCTGACTTAAGGAACCCACATAAAAATACATTCTGAAGTACTTGGGGGTTAGGATTAAGCATGAATTTTGGAGTGATACAATTCAGTCCATAATAATGAAAGTTAAAAAGATAAGCTCAAAACTAAAGGACAGAACTTCAGGTTTTTAGGGCTGAGGAAAGAGAATTTACCAATACTGTAAAATGTTTTGACCAACCAGAGTCCCTGGTTGAATTGGGGTAATCTGTCTTTTGGTATATCTGGCTAAAGGAAAGGGGAACCATCATTAATGAGGTATCAGTGGGAGCCTTCTCCCACATACTATGTCTTTCATCTAATCAAATATTATCAGACATATAAAGAAGCAGGAGAATATGGCCAATGCCCAAGGAAAATACCAATAATACAAATGGACCCATAGATTATCCAGATATTAGAAATAGAAAAGACTTTAAAAGCACTTTTAATTTTGTTAAATTAGAGAAAAGTGTGGATGAAAACATGGAAAACTTCAGTATGAAAATGAAACATATTTTAAAATGAAAGGAATGTGGTAGAAGTAAAACAATTTCAGAAACCAAAGTTGATTGATGCAGTAGATTAACTATTGTTGACAACAATTTATTGTGTATTTTAAAATAACTAATAGAGAGAATTTTGAATGTACAAAGCACAAAGAATGAACATTTGAGATGATGAATATGACAGTTACCCCTGATTAACCATCATATACACTTCCTGAAATGTGATTTTGCCTCATAAATATCTATAATTATTGTGTCAATTAAAAATAAAGCCAGAAAAGACCCTTAGTAGCCAAAGCAATCTTGAGCAAAAAGCACAAAGTAGGAGACATTATAACCCTGTATTTCAAGTTATACTCCAGAGTTACAATAATAAAAACAGCATAGTGCTGACACACAAAAAAATAGATGTATAGACCAATGGAATAGAACAGAACAGAAACAACTCCTTGCACCATTAGTCAACTGATCTTTGACAAGGGTACTAAAAACAGAAGCTGGAGAAAATAACCTTTTTAACAGATAAATGGTGCTGGGAAAACTGGTTGTCTGTGTGCAGAAGAATGAACATATATTCATATCTCTCAAACTGTACCAAAATCAAATCAAAATGGGTCAGATACCTAAACAAAAGCAAAAGCACTGAACCAGCTGGAAAATAAAATAGGCAAAACACTGGAAGACATAGACAGGGAAGAACTCCCTGAACAGAACCCTAACTACACAAGAAAGAATTCCAAGAATCAACATCCAGGATTATAACAGATTAGAAAGTTTCTCCACAGCGAACTAAACTATCAACTAAATGAAGAGATAATCTACAGAAGTGGAAAAATTTTTACTAGCTACTCCTGATAGAGGAGCAATGTCTAGAATATATAAACATCTTCAAAAAATTAGACCCCATGAAACAAAAGACCCAGTCAAAAACTGAGCAATCAAAATGAGTAGACACTTCTTAAAAGAAGTGCAAATGGCCAATAAGTGTGAAAAACACTTAGTATCTTCAGGACAGTAGGAAAATATAAATCAAAACAACACTAAGATTTCATTTTACTCCAGTCAAAATGGCTATGATCAAGGACTCAAAATATAATGAATTCTCTCAGTGATGAGGGGAGGGGCAAATGCCTCTACCTAGTACTGGGAATGTAAACTAGTGCAGCCACTATGAAAATCAGCACAGAGATTCCTCAGACAATTAAAACAAAAAATCCATCTATAGCCGTCCTAAATATCTTTCCAAAAGAGTTAAAGTAATCACATTACAATGATGCATTCATGCCCATGTTTATAGCAGCACAGTTCACAGTAGTTAAGTTGTGGAAAGAGCCTAAATGTTCACTAGCAGATGAATGAGTAAAGAAAATGTGATTTATATGCACAATGGATTATTACTTGTCCAAAGAGAAGGGTAAACTTGAGTCATTTACAGGAAAATGGATGATCTTATGTCTATGTTAAATGGAATAGATTAGACTCAAAAGGCCAAATATCACATGGAGCTGTTATATTTCTTTAAAATACCCATGAGACACAAAACTGGCCAACAGTAAATTTTCACCCATTACTGTGGAGAAGTTCAGGTTGTCTGTACATTCTTTGTTACAGTACCACTTGGCCAAGATGGCTACCCCCCACAGTTGGGGAACATTCAATACACCAGTGAAGAAAGCTTTTAGCCCTTCAAAGAGAAGGGAGAAAATTATTCTTTACAACCCATCTGATTTGGCTGTGAGGTCTTCCCTTCTGTCCCATGTCTTCAAACTCTTTTTCTTTTTTCTTTTTTCTTTTTGCAGTAGAGCAAGAGAGTTCAAAACCTAATCTGAGTTACAAGAAATAAGACAGTACAGCTACGCAAGGTGTGACCAGGAGCAAGTAAAATAGACTCTGCTTTAACTCCCATGTGCAGTGCACGTGCATCATAAAAACAAACAAAACAACCCACAAAAAAAAAAAAAAAAAAAAACGAATTCACAAAGACAACAACTACAAAATCCACTCATCCCTGGGTGCTAGAAGGAAGGAAGGACAGAGGGGAGGCTAAACAACACGAGACAAGAAACGAAGTGCTAACTCAGTCCAGGCCCCGGGGTTGATGAATGCTGGGAAATGGCTTCAATGAAAGTTGTGGTCCATTCACCCTCATGCTGTGTTAAAAATCCACACACTGGTGTCAGATAGACCATGCCTTAAGTGCAGCAGAGACAAAAATCCCAGCTCTTCAAAGAGAAGGGAATATGCAGAGGACTCTTGGCAGAAAAGTCCTGCCTTCCTGGCCAGAGAGGAAAACTGAGAAAAGAACTGCACAGAGAGCTGCCCTTGGGAGGCCTCAGTGGCCTGCAGCAGCCTCCAGGTTAGAGGAAATGGATGTGAAGGGAACCTCTTCACCGAGGTGGAGCTGCTCGGGGTGGCTGAGAGACTCTCCATGGTTCCACGCTTGTGCTGCTCTTGGTATAAATGGGATGTATTAGAAATTCTCTCACCATACATATGATGTTAGCGATGGACTTTTGCAGGGAGTGGATAGAGATGAAGGTTCATAAATAGCTCTTATAAAGGAAGTTCCCATTATTAAATTTATTTCATGAATCTCCTACAAAGGCCTCATAAACTCAAAAGTATGGCTTTTGAAAAGTAATTGAACTATGGGACAAAATACTGTAGGTGACCTGCCTACTGTTAGTAGGCAAAGGGTATGTGTCTGATTGGAAGAGGTGGGTCACTGGGGGTGAGACTGGAAGGGCTCCTTGCTTTTCTCCACTTCTCTGCAGGTGAGCAGGTTTCCCCGGGGTCCAGTCCTTCAGCTTGGGGTTTTCACAAGCCTGCCAAACATGAATGGAAACTCCTGAAATTGTGAGCTAAAATAAGCTTCCTCTTTGAAGTTGCAGATATCAAGTGTTTTGTATCAGCAATGAAGGAGGTGACTAAGAGCCTTCTGTTCTCAATGTGTTGAGTGTCTTTAGGGTGAGTGTTGGATGTTGTCAAATGCTTCTTCATCAATTGTAATGGTCATTTTGTGCCCACCCTTGTTCTATTAGTATAGTATACTACTATACTATTAGTATAATAGACTAATATAGTCTATTAGTATAGTATACTATAGTATAGTATAGTATAGTATAGTATAGTATACTATAGTATAGTATACTATTAGTATAGTATACTATTAGGTTTGTATTTCTCAAATATGTTCCCAGTTTGGGGCTTGTCATTTTTTTGTTTTAGCTTTTGTTTAGCAAAAGTTTAAAATTTTGACAAATCTCTCTGTCTCTGTCTCTCTCTGTCTGTCTGTCTCTCTCTCTCTCTCTCTCTGTCTGTCTCTGTCTCTCTGTCTCTCTCTCTCTGCTGTCCTGGGGATTGAACATAGAGCCTTTGTACTGAACTATGAGACCAATCTTTTTTAATTTTTTATTTTTTATTTTTTTTAATTATCTTTATTGGTACATTAAATATACACATCATGATTGCACTCCATAATGGGGATTTGTACCAGTATAAGACACAACTTAATTCTCATTTTTTCCCATAGCCCCACCCACCCTTAATTTTTTATTTTGATACAGAGTCTTACTGAGTCTCTAAGTTGCTGAGGCTGAGCTCAAACTTGTAGAATGATGGGATTATATGTATGTGCCAGCATGCCAAATTTCTTTCTTCTTTCTTTCTTTCTTTTTACAGTATCAGAGATTGAACTCAGGATCCTGCACTTGTCAGGCAGGCATAGTGCCACTGAGCTAAATCTTCAGCCCCATTTTAAAAAAATGATTATTTCCTTTATTCATATCTTATCTAAGGATCCTCTTTCTTTAGCCTCCTGGTCTGCCTCCATGTCATCTCATGGCTACCAGTGGGACCTGGACTCTGATATAATATTCTGGAATAAATATTCTGGAATAACATAATATAATATTCTGGAATATTATACTGGCTGTTTGTGACTGCCTTGCAACTCCAACCCAGGGTTCCATTCTGAGACTGACTTCTCTCTGGATATTTGGTGGGACTCAGGAGATTAACATAGCATACTGTCTCATTCTTTTGAAGTCTACATCCCCTTGATCCCCATTCACTTTAGAGAAAATAATCCTCAAGCGGTCATTGATCTAATTGTGTTCAGTGATATGTCCCAAGGGCCTAGACAAGTGTCTGGCACACAGTAGACTTTCACTTCATCTCTATTGTTGAACTGATTTCTACTGCATAGGAAATGGCTTGGTTCTTTATAGACTTAGCAATTATTAAATTAAAAAATGACAGGAGGCCATTGTTTTGGACCAGCCTCCTATACTAGTTCTCAACAAACCAAACTAACAATTAAAACCTATATTAAATGTCCACATCACTAAACCAAAACTAAGTGGTGATCTGACCTTCCAAAAATCAAGAAAGAAGTAACAGCTAAATATCCCAAACAGACCATTTTCAATTCACATGATAATTATCTGCTTTAATCTTTCCTAAGAAAAGTATCCTGAAGTGACCCAGTATTAACCAATCAGTTATTTTTCTATTGTTCTATCTCACTGCTCCCCTTTCCTTGTTCTTTCTGCTTTTTTCCCCGAACCCTTCTCTGTCTATAAATCCATGCTCTCCTGCTCAGCCCTTCTGAACACTTAATTCTATTTATGTGAATGAAGCATTGCCAAATTCTAAAGTCAGAAAAAAACAATCAACTAAGATGATTAAGCTAAATTGTTGTAAATTCATCGTCTGACAGTTTGGATTCATAGGCGATTTGAAACAAAATTCAGCTCTCCTTGCTTTCTAGCATGCTCAGGTGAACCATGAGGATCCCAGATTTCATTCCCTGTCTCCTTGTGGCGTGCATACCCAAGAGCGTGGTGTCTTGCTAAAGTAAAGTAAAAGATTCAGAGAAGGAGTTCATTATAATGTATTGGATTCACATTTGGCCAAATTTATGTGTTGTGGCTGATTAGGAAATGATGCTTCCAATTGCCTTTTTCCATACCAGAAGAACTTCCTATTAACTAATATGATGTTTCCTTTTACTACATATATCAGAATAATTTCTTGTTACCTAATAGGATATTTCCTTTCACAGCATATATCAAAAGAATTTCCTTTTAATTAATATGTTGTTCTGACTTTTTGTTTTAGCACATTCTATTGAAAATGTCTAGGGGTATATTCTTCAAATAAATATATCCTAACAATTGTTCAGTTAATCAAGGTATGATTTATTTAATAATATTTCATTGAGCTTTTCTGTGACTGGCACGAGGACAAATAGTCTAACAAGAAATAAGAAAATATGGAAGGGCTTACACTAGTATCAATGAGGACTCTCAGTGTTAAAAGGGATAAAAGTACCACCGCATTCATTTGTTGGGCTGTCAGTGGCTGTATTTGCACTATACTACAACCTGAACAGTTGCAATGGAGGCTACATGGCCACAAAGCTTAAAATACTAATTCTCTCCCCCATCACATAAGAACATTTCTCTCCTTCTCTAGACTTCAGGCTCCACTGCCTCCCTCTGGCAGAGGGAAACACTCTGGCCTGAGGCAGAGCAGGACACTTCTGCTGTGTGGACTCATCTACCAGTGAGCATTTTCACAGCCCACCCAGATGCAGGGAAGATCAGGACCTGCATGATGGAAACAGCCCATCACCCAGCTTCCCCAAATGACTGCATCTTATGCACCTGTAGAACATTATTAACACCCTGAAGTTGACATCAGAAATGACACAAAGAACTAGGCCCTCTTCCTTACTCAGATTTCATTAGTTTTTTACTCTCTTCTGTGTGTATAATATATGGCATTTCATCAAATGTGGAGAAGCACAAAACCACCATCATGGCCAAGCTAGAGTCACACAGCAGAGTTCTCCCTGCAGCACTCTCCTCCTTCCCAGTGCTTAACAATCACTATTTTGTCATTTCAGGAACCCTATAGAAATGGGATCGTACAGCACTGGCCTTGTCTTTAATTGTTCTATGGGTTCAACATAAACTTTTCACATTGGCTCATGCCCTTGCAAAGCCTTCACATTATTGCAAGTAGCAATAACCCATTCCTTTTCATTGCTGAGAATATTCCCTTGTATAGACCTCAGGTGTCCTCTCCCAGCTTCTGGGCTCATATGTAAATGCTTTCTTAGCCACGTGGTCTGCCATGATGTGCCACCACTGATCGAGGCCCAAGTGAAAGGACTGCCCAGTCTTAGTCTGGAACCTTCAGAACTGTCACCTCAGGATACCTTTACTAAGTAATTACCTCCACCATTTCACTGTAGTAACACAAAGCTGACTAGTACTACTACTTTGATTAATACTATTACTTTGGCTAACTTCTTGTTTTGTGTAATATTTCTCCCCTACTACAATTTTTATCATAACTATTTGGGAGGATGTAACAGAAAAAAAAAAATGACTGTTGGCTGTCTGCTGATCATGACGCTAGGATTACATAATGTTTCATAATATTTTAGTGTCACAAGATGCATAGAGTTGTTTGGGTTACTTTAAGACATTAAAAGTGTTTTCTACTATTTCTTTCTTTCTTTCTTTCTTTCTTTTTTTTTTTTTTTTTTTTTTTTTTTTTTTTTTTTTTTTTTTTTTTTTTTTTTTTTTTTTTTTTTTTTTTTTTTTTTTGAGACAGCATCTTGCTTTGTAGTTCAGGCTGGCCCTGAGCTCAGCTTCCAAATAACTAACATCACAGAAATCCTCCTGCCTCTGCCTCCAGAGTGCTGGGGATTACAGGTGTGAGCCACCACGCCCGGCACTGTGGTATGTGATGCAGACAGGTGCTGGAACCACTGAGCTAAATCCCCAGCCCCTCCTCTGCTATTTCTGACCAGACTGGTTTGAGCAAAAGAATTCCTCCTATTCTTACAACTTGCCCTTGACATTCACAAGTTGTCTTCTACCGGCTTTTCTAGTAATTAAGAAAAAAAGAAAGAAAGAAAAAGAAAAAGGGTTGGGGATGTAGCTCAGTGGCAAAGTAATTGATTCCTTCAATCCCCAGCACCACAAAAGCAAAAGAAAGCCAAAATAAAACTAGGAAAAATTATTTCCTCCTAAGTACATTTCTTCTTTCGACCTTATTGAGGGCCTCTATGGAGGTCTTAGTTTTCATGAAAAATAGCTAGCTGTGATTAATGATCTAGAGTGGTTCATTCTTATTCTATAATAATAAGAATCAGTGGTATTTGGGCTGTTGTACTCTTCACCATAGCCCACCCTGGGCAAAGGAGTGTATTTTTTTCATTCTGTATTTTTTTTTCATTCTGTATTTTTTTCCTACTTTCACTCAGCCCAAAGTTGCTGTGCTGAGACTATTTTTCCTTACACCATTAAGTAAAAGAGAATGGTATCTAAAACATTTGGAAGTAACTATTTTCATTTCCTATTGTTGTTGTAACATACTGTTGCAAATTCAATGGTTTACATTAGTAATCAGTTTTAGTAATCATTCAATATTCTTTATCATTTCCTTCTTAAATCCTTACACTAATTCTCTGGAGAGGTAGAGCAGACATTGTAGTTACTGTAGCTGTTTTGGAAGTGGAACAAGACGTGCTCACTCCAATAGCACATGTAGTAGACATGAAGCCAGAAAAGTATTAAGAAGTAATGATAAACCCTCACATCAGTGAAGGAATTTGTTTATTCATTCATTCAACAAATACTGATCAGTAACAGCAAGTTGAGTGCTAGAACCCAGAAGCCTGACTCTGCAAAGTTCTTCCTCTACAATCCGACTCAGGTCTGCCTTTCTCAAGAACTGAATATAAATCATGGCCAGGGCAAATAATAGAGATATTTAAATATATATTGCCTCTTATTGTAGCAGAGTCGAGAAAGCGAGAGAGAGAGTTTTCATCTCTTTCAGCTTCCAGAAAGAATATTAAATTCCTTGAATTCCTGGGTCTGGGACCATTTAGACCAGCCTTTCCATCACCTCTCACACTGCATCACTGCCACTTCAAGGAAGAGAATTCAGAGCAACTCTATGTTTTAGGAGCTACCTCCACTTTTGTTTTAAAAGTTAGCCTTGAAAGAGATAAGCCAAAGCTGCTTCCTGAGAGCAGGTGACAGAGGCCAACATGTTAAAGAGGATGGTGGGTCATCCAGCATGGAGTTATATAGAAATAGAGATAGATGATAAATAGACAGACAGACAGACAGACAGATACACAGATAGATAACTGATGTAGAGTATATCTTTTTTGCTTCGTTTCTCTGCAGTGACTGATATATTTACTATCTCAACATCAACAAACAGGGCCCTGTCATCCTAGCACACAGGAGGCTAACGTAGGAGGATAGCTATGGGTTCAAGACCAGCTTGTGCTAATAGTGAATTTAAGGGCAGCCTGAAATAGAGAGTCCCTGTCTCAAAATAAACAAACAGGGAATTTTCCTGATAAATGGAGGCAGTATAGCAGAGAAACTCCCCAGGGAGACTAACCAAAGGACTTGAACTGAATCCAAACCTTCCTGCTTCCTCACTGTGGAACTTTAGCTGATTTGTCAGTCTTGCTTGTGGCTATTTGCTCACCTATAAAACTGACTGTCACAGGAACTAGATCGATGAATACATGGAAAACTATTCCCAATACAAGCTAAGTGATCAGTAATTAGTAGTAATTTTCGTGGTTAATATTACATCAGTGAGAGCTCAAGTGGTGCCATGCTTACCTTGGAAATGTGAGGGCCCAAGTTCAATCCCAGGTACCACAAAAAACAAAAAATTAATTAAAAATAAATAAAAATAAAAGTAAATGCATGATGTGGTAGGAATATATTGTCTCATTGTTAATTCATTAATAAGAACTGGTTGTGGATCCAAGTAGTTAATGCAGTTAATTTGAAGAAGTAGTTAGCATACATAGTAAACTGAGATATCTGTAAAACTATCAGGAGAAACACTGTGATAGTACTACAAGAATTCATGGGGTTTGTAGTCTGTATTTACAATTAAGCTAATTACTAAAATTCAATTAATGAAAATAAGGATGCTGTTTCCAGCTTCCAATGATTTCTCCACATATGGCAGTGTAAGAAATCTACTCCAACCCAAAACCATCTTGTCATAACTTAGCAAACCACAGCCCTGTTTGGGGCCCTGAGTTGTCTGATTACACAACAAGTTGAAATCCCTTCTTCAAACAGCGTCCCATCCTCTGGAATCTCAGGAATCTAGGCTTGGGTGGAGATATAAATGACAGAAACCAAGTTAAATTATTTTGGACCAAATGTAAAATTCCACTTTTCTCTTTAAAAAAAAAGCTTTTCCTGCTGAACACAAATCATAGTCAAGTTTTCCTCAGAGCCAGTGAGAGGACTCCAAGGAGTTTGCGAACACAAGACCTGTTAGGAGAGCTTCTGGGTCTATCTTCAGGGTTCTCTCTGGACAGCACGACCCCTGCATATTTCAGAAGGCCTGAGATCTGTGAGCCACTACCCTGGAAATATATTTCTGAGGTACTCTGCCTGTGAACACCCTTTTAAAAGGCATCAGTGACAGAGAAAATTATAATTAGAACATTTATTCCTGTTATTACAGAGCCAGACTAGAAAGCATCCAATAAAAGTTCTCCAAGGTTAAACTATGCTTTTGGCTCCTCATTAACTGTCCAACCCAGTGCTTTACCTTTCTTAATATCTCATCCCAACAGTTCAGTGTGACTTTTAAAATGTGTGTGTGGAGGAAAGCTTGAGACTAAGAAAAATGTCGTAACACCGTCCTTTCCTAGTTAATTCTCTGCCTTTAGCTTAGACTCTCTAATCTTCTAGTTAGTCTGTCAGTGCACAAATCTGTTGGTTGCGTGTGTGTGTGTGTGTGTGTGTGTGTGTGTGTATGACATTAGAGGTCAAATCTACAAGTGCTCTACCATTGAGCCACGCCCACACAGACACACATACCAGCTCAGCTTTGGAGACAGGGTCTTGCTAAATTCCCCAGACTTGAACTGTCAGTCCTCTGCTTCACCCTCCCAAAGGACTGAGGTTACAGGTGTGTGCCATCACACCTGGCACACACATGTTTTCAAATGCCTTTTCTCTGACAAGTGTTCCAGGATGTAATGACTCTATTTCTTATTTTCTGTTTACTGACACCTGGGGGCCTTGTGGGCCCAGAAAGCCACCCCTCCCAAGTTTAACGTTCCTAGAGATAACAATTTGTCTGCTTGTCTTTGATATGTCTCCCATGACAAAAGCATATTCTTCGCATTAGCACAGTTTGATGTTGTTCTTTTAAATAGTAATCCTCCTTTTCATTTCATTAAGGAGCCCTTGACCACTCTTTGAGGTTAGCGAGTGTCAGTGTCAGGTGTGAGTCACTTCATCTTGGTCATTTGAGACGACTTTCTTTTTTTTTTAATTATTTGGCAGGAGTTAGACAGATTATTGGGTTACTTTCCAACTGCTGGAGTCAGTATTTGCAAGAGAACAGATTTAATGCAGAGCACAGAAACTTAAAAGAATAGAAAAAAGGAGTAGTATAAAATTTGCCTCCAGAGTGAGATGTAGAAGAAGACAAACATCTGTCCATGTGCTAGAGATCTGAGGAATCCAGCGGTGCCCTGGACCCCCAGGCAATGTCCTGACAGAGCTCCCAAGGCCTGGAGCTCATGGTGTGTCCCATGTAAGTCCATATCAGGAGATCCAGAAACCTCAATACAAAGTGATTCACAGAGGCCTCCAACTGAAGAGTCTGAGCCAGAACCAGGAAACAGCACTGAAGGCAAAGGGAAGACTAGAGCTCCTCTCCAGACAGCAGAAGCCATCCTAGGCGGAGGTGGAGAGACCATCCCAAACTCCTCCAAAGAAAAGCAGCCAGAAGGAAAATGGCAGCTCACCAAGGGAAGTCAGCACAAAGCCCTCCCCAACCGTTCTCCTCTTGCACCTTGGACGACAGTTCTCCCTGGGTGGTCTCCTACTCCCGGAGCTGTGCAGACTCAATCCAGCTGGGCCTTCCTACTCCGGCTGACAAATCACCACAGTGCCATTTTTCTACGTGCATGTAACATGCTTTGACCATATCTGTTCTCTACAGTACCCTCTCTGGCCCTCTCTTCTCCTCTTGACCACTTTCCCCTTGTCTAATAGTCTCCCTTCTACTTTTACTGTGTCTTTTTTTTAGATTCCACATAAGCAAGAAAATAGATCATACTTATCTTTTTGAATTGGGCTTACTTTACTAAACATGATGATCTCCTGCTCTACCATCTGGCAAATGACATGATTTTCCTCTTCTTTACTCCATTTTTTTATCCATTTGTATGTTGACAGGTACGTGGGCTGGTCCCATGTCCTGGCTGCTGTGAGCTGTCAATGGTAAGCACAGGTACGAGAGCACTGACTTCCACTCCTTTGATGTGTCTGAGGAGTGGTAGAGCTGGCTCTTTGTTCCTTTGTGGTGCTGGGAACTGAATCCAGGGCTTCAAGCCTGCTGAGTAAATGCTCTGCCGCTGAGCTACATCCAGAGCTCTCAGAAAATCTTTCAACTCCTCAATCTCTTATCCCATAGAAAAGATGAAATAAGAGTGTGGTGTCATCTCATTCTTCCTTCCTTTTGATTTTCTTTCACTTCTTATCATCCTCTGTACACTATATGTTCCCAGAAGGCACAGGCAGTTGGGATGGAGCTAGGGAAATAGTCTTAGGTCAGAGTATTCTTCCTCTGATATCTGCCAGGATCCCACAGAAGACACCTGTTTTGCACAAAGGAGTTAAAGAGCTTAGAAAATGAAATCATTTCAAAGCTACAGACAGATTTAAGAAAATCCAACAGAAATGGTACAGAACAGAGGCAACTGACTCAGGAACCTGAGGCCTGTAGGGCACTAGACTCCTGTGAGAACCATAGCTGTGGAGAAGTACACACTAGAACGTTCTGCAACACGGAAATGAAACCACCACAAAAGCCATGCCCTGTGGGGTGGGGCACAGTGGGATAGCTGGATGGACGGATCTTCGCTCCTTCCCTTTAGTTTATGTTACTGTTATCTGGCAGTTAAAGTAGTACAGACCGAGGAATTCACTCCCCTCACCCACTTGAGTTCAGACGTTGCCTTAGGAGCATTCCACATAACCCCAGAAAAAAGTACATGCAAGCACCCTTTTCCTGTCTTTCTCTGGAGGCCAAGAGCCTGATTCCTCTCAGCCACGTGGTGTTCCTTTTCTCTCATGCATTTTCTCTGTCTGTGACCTTCAAAAAAATGTAACTACTTTCTCCTCACCGTTGTGTGCATATTGCACAATTCATGCTTTCTGTACATAAGAACCTAAAATTGGTTCTTATGTGGTGAATTATTAGATTCACTACATGGTAACAAGCGAACAAGAAAAGCTGTCAACCTCAGTTCCAAGGGCACAGACAGGTAAGGCAAAGGGTAGAGAGCAGAGGGCCCTATGTTCACGTTTGGAAATTTATCTCATGAAGGAACCCATTGGCTGCAGCTTATTAGTACCTTGCTGGAGAACATGTGACTTCCTACCCACCAGAAGGAACCCACCAATGCCAAGAACGGCGCCATCACTTGTGAGCCTCCAGGCCCTCCGCATAGGGCTCTCCTCACGTGGGTGGGTTTGGTCCCCAGTCCACCTCTTCACAGCCCATCTCCCTACTTTACAGGTCTATGTTTCTCTCAGGAACTATACAAATCTCTGTCAACATATACATGGTTCTAGCAACACAGACGTGAGGGAGGGTTAGAACTGCCCTGCTGCTCCAGACACACTTTAGGAACTGTCAGCCACCGAAGTTGCTGATAGGTTTTCTGTTCTGATTAAGTACTTTGGTTACAAACTGCTTACTGTTTCCTAAGAGAAACTTCGACTACTGAACAGATGTTTTTAGATAGCTGTTCACACTAGATAGGCCACAATATTCGTTGAAAAGTTTCCTCTTCCAAGTAACAGAATATATCAAAGTTAGGTCCTTCAAGTCAACTTCTAATTTTAAGGCTGGAATTTTCTCTCTGATGCTTATTCAACACCATCAGTACTATTTGGACCGCGTCTCATTCTCCTGAGTTGTTTTGCTAACTAGTGTCTAGAAGCCCAGAGATTCTCATTTGCTGTGGTTGCTGCTGTGAAGCAAAGTCAACTCAAAATGAACTTCTCTCTTGAGTAGGGAGAAACGTGGAATCACTGGGCAGGGAGATTTGGTGTACTTAGGCAAAAACAAAAACAAAAACAATGTGTGTGCTATTGAACTGCTGATCAAAGATTGCAGAGGAAGAGAAATAATGTAGAGTTAAAGGGGAATGTTGCACTGGAATGTAGTACTCAGGAACAAGAACTGAACGACTACGAGATTCAGCGATGGTTTCATGCAGTCCACACCCTGTGGGCACGGCGCCTGCTCTCCCTCTCTTGGGGCAAACTGCAAGGCTTTCCCCACTCAGCGTGGCTACGCCGGCTGCTGCCCACACCACCCAGGGCTTCTCTTTGACCCTCCTTGGCAGCAAAGCCAATCTTCTAGGCTCAGGAGCGATTACTTCAAAACATACATAACTCAGCCTGTTGAAAGCAGGCCGCCCTCTTCTCACTACACCCAGAAGAGACGCAGGAAGAATTAAAAGAAAGTGGTGGACATGAAATTCTCGGTGCGCTCTCCGTGACCGGACCTGCTCGGCCACTTCCCCCTCCCCCCCCCTCCCTCTCTCCCTCGCTCTCTCCTTCCCTCTCTCCCTCCCTCGCTCTCTCCCCCTCTCCCTCCCTCTCTCTCTCTCTCCCCCTCTCCCTCCCTCTCTCCTTCCCTCTCTCCCTCCCTCTCTCCCTCCCTCCGCGAGCTCCCAGGCCCGCCCGGAGTGCGCCGGGGCGGGATCCGGGGTGGGGCCGCCCGCGCCGCCCGCCACCCACCCCGGGCCCCAGAGCCCCGGCGGCCCCGAGGCCCCTCCCCGGGGCGGAGACCGCGCCGAGAAGTCGCCACCCCGGCCGTGCCAGGCCAGTGTCCAGGGCTGCCGGCCTCGCCGAGCTCCGAGACTGCCGCGGCGCGGAGTATGGGGCTGTGATGGCCATGGACGGCTACAGGGGCTTCCTGGGGCTGCTGGTGTCGGCGCTGCTCTTCGGCTTTCTGTCGGTGATCTTCACGCTCATCTGGATCCTGCACTACCGCGAGGGGCTCGGCTGGGACGGGACCGCGCTCCAGTTTAACTGGCACCCGGTGCTCACGGTGACCGGCTTCATCTTCATCCAAGGGCTAGGTAACCGGGCGTTCCGGGGCGCGGGCCTGCGGGGTCTGGAGCGCAGAGTCCTCTAGGGGGGCAGAGGACGACAGAGGGGCGGAGGGGGGCTGTGGGGAGGGACCAGCCTCGCTCCTGACACCCTGGGCCCCGGGCAGCGGTGGCCAGGCCAGGGGAGCATCTTCCCCGGGTCTCACTCCGCCCACAGCGCCCACTCAGTGGAGCCGGAGGAGCCGCCAGCGCTCGCGGTGTCTGTCGCTGCCCTGCCCAGGCGCTGGATGGTCTTGAGGCCAACTTGCTTATGTGGCGAAAGTTCCCCCGTGGGACTTCCCGCTGGGCTGTGGCTCCAACCTCGGGCTTCGAGCGATGCCACTACCGCGCGCCATCCCGGGCTGGCGGGGCCTGCACGGCCGGCGGGGAGCCGCTTTCTCGGGGTGAGGCCCGCGCGGACGGCCCCCAGTTGGTGGCAGTGTTTTGTCATAGTGTGTTGCTTCTTGTTGCTTCTGTTATATAAGGTCCTGGAAGTTTCCTTTGGAAAGTTTTGTTTGGCTGGAGGAACTTCGAGCTGCTGGCGCGAGCCCCACTTGTTTGTAACCACTTTTCCCAAAGTGACGTCCAGGCGGTGGCTTTGGGAACTCGTTTAGAAAAGGGAAGTGGTGTACTGACCCGGTCTTTTCATGGGGAATAATAACAAAGAGGAGTGGGACGGGTTCCAACAGAGATGCCCACCTGTTGGCACCAGGCTGGCCCCTGTGCAGGCTGCCTTTTCAGCACCAGTACTTAACTTCTTGCAAACCAGCGAACAAGAAAACATCTCATTTCTAAAGGAAAATGTTATTCTATTTCTCCCGTTTTTTACCTGTGCTACAACCTTCAGCAAGAATGTCCCGAAGTCTCCCACCGCAGCCCATAGCGCAGGGCTTCTTCAAGGCGCAGTCTCAGGAGGCTTCGCTGTTTGAGATCCGAAGCCGTCTGAGTCAGTGCGTTGCATAATTACCAGCTCCGTTCCCGCTACACCAGATGAGAAAAACATACTCAACATCGCTCTCACCGGAAGTGCTCTTTCCTGGGCGTTGGAGGCCTCCAGTTTAGGCAGCGCTGTCAATACCTTCTGTTTAAGCAGTCCAGTGCTCTCTTCAACTCTGTCTTCCATCTTGCTCTCAGAGCAGCTCCTAAGAACCAAGAAACTCTAGAGGTTCTCTAAGTGTTCTCTAGGTGAGGTGGCTGCACTAGCCGCCTGACTTGGCACAAAGGAGACAAAGTCACAGAAGGGCTAGACTGTTCTGTGTGTCCACCAGGTGGTCTATATGAGAATAAACGGAGGCAAAGAGGAGCTAGTAATTTACTTACGGAAATACTCTTAAGTCCTGTCAGTTGCTTTCTTTTCTTTTAAAACAAGGTCTCGATTTGTAGTTCAGGCTGACCCTGAGCTCACTATATAGCCCAAGCGAGGCAAAGCATTTGAATCACAGCAATCCTCCTGCCTCTGCCTCCTGAGTGCTGGGATTACAGGCGTGAACCACCACCATGCCCAACACTGTGGTATGTGGTACAGATTGCCAGTGGGCAGGAGTCACCACAACTGGCATTGTTGTATGTGGTTACCGGGGATCAAACTAGGGCCCTTGTGCTTGCAAAGCAGATGCCAGAACCACTGAGCTAGATCCACTGAGCTAAAGTCCCTCGGTTGCTTTATTTTCAAGGATGATCTCTAGCTTTTATAAGAATGTGCTTCTGCCAAGTCTTCTTTTTAGAGAAGCCTAAAGCCTTACATCTGAAATATATTTTTTGGAAGTCTTCACTCATATAAGAGTCGACCACTCAAATTTTTCTAAAAGCTTTTCTAATTTCTCTAAATGTTGGACCTCTCAAATTGTTTATTCTTACTTTTGGGTAAAATGTGTAAATGGAGACTTTGGCAATTTTCATCTGTTTCTCTTATGCAGACTTGGTTTTGTTATATTTTTTTAAGACTTAGTCTCTATATTTGTGTTAATATTCCAAGGTTCCTCCTGTCAACATGACCCATCCTGTTTACTGATTGGATCGGGCTTTTGCAAAGCATTTTAATCACATAATATTTTCGAGTGACTTGAACATAACCTTTTTCATACATGCAGACATTTGCATAGTTTTCCAGGGTTCTTCCTGTATCTTAACCTA
This sequence comes from Petromus typicus, assembly GCA_004026965.1. NCBI lineage: Eukaryota > Metazoa > Chordata > Mammalia > Rodentia > Petromuridae > Petromus > Petromus typicus. Next base: position 20,494 of record PVIR01012846.1, on the reverse strand, counting down.
CACGCACTCCTCAACCCACAAAGTAGAAAGGCTCAGAAGGTAGGAGGAGGAGTCAGTACAGATGCTTCTTCACTTGTGACAAGGTTACGACCCTAATAATACCCTGGCACAGGAAAGGCTGTACCTGGAAAATGCACTGGACCCACCTGACCCACCAAACATCCTGGCTCAGCAGGAGAGTGCTCTGCAGAAAATCAGTTCATCACCATGGTAATGGCCTGGCCACCTGGGGGCTGTGGCTCATTGGCACTGCCCAGCAAATGGTGAGAATATCACACCACCTATCAGTCACCTGTGAAAAGATCAGAATTCAAAACTCCAAGTATATTTCTCCCTGATACATATTAGGATCATGCCGTGGTAAAGTCAAACACTTGTCAAGGGAAACCATTCTGAATTGGAGACTGTCTGTAGTTGACTGACTTGATAGGCTCTGAGGGAATTGTACTACTAGCCATCTTAGAAAGGTTTTTATCCCTGTGTCTTCTTTAAAGGATGAAACTTTAAGGCTGGAGATCTCAAATCTCTAATGTATATTATACAATAAGGCTCTTCTGTAATATGCAAATATTTGGAGATGAGGAAGGGGAGACTAGAGTACAGCTATTACTCTAAGCATAGAATGCTTTACAAATATAGTATATTACAAATGTAGTATACAGCCATGGGCAACATTTGCAGTTAGGTTAAAAATAAGTATGAATCTTTGAAACTTTTGAAGCTTACGAAGCTCCAAAGAAAGGAAGGCTCATACAGAAGTTACAAAATCATCCTTGAACATAAACATCCATCGCAAATATATTTTGGAAAATATGTATATTCTAAAATAAAATATGAAAGATTATGGGAAATCTAAAATAAAAATTTTGAACCAGGTTCTTCCTCTGTTGCCCATCTAAGACTTGAACTCCTAGGTTCAAGCAGTCCTTCTGTCTTGGCCTCCCACATGCTAGCACTGTAGACCCACACCTTTAAGCGTGGCTAAATAAAATCTTAAATCAGTGGGAAATCTACCAGATTCCGACATGAATAAGGAAGAGTTTAGAAGAGGCTTTGTGCTTCTCTAAATGGAATGATTCCCATGAAATAAGTACTATACTGTCAGGAAATCAGAGAAATAGCTCTTGTAAAGAAGGCCACTGAAAAGACTGAAACAAATAAACGCTCTCAGAGTGGCAGTTGGCCTTTGAAAAGATTCCACAACATAGAATGTGTTCTTTAGTAAAAGGCAGAAAATTTGAATGTCTACATTTAGCAAAAAGAAGTCTTGGCAATTCTATACTCTTTATTTCTCACACGTAGAATTCCCTTTGTGTTATAAACTAAAGGAAGATAAATTAGTTTAATGATCTCAACTGAGTTTGGTGACAAAATACAACTACTTTTAAGAGACATCTAAAAAAGTAACAGAAATTAATAGCAGTTTTTAAAAGATGTCTGGGATATATTATTAACGCATCTCAAACTCACCAAATTCCAAGGATATTTAATTATATTTTAAAAGGCTCTTGCCCTAAAACCTGGCAAAGAAGATAATGGAGAAAGGTCTCCAAACAGTAATTCCAAAGCAGCTTTGAGGAAAAAATAAGCCTTATAACAAAATCTGTCAATCTCAGAGAAATGGGGATTTTTATAAAGCACAGACACTTCCAAGCAACTTAAGACATCTAATTTTTATTACAAAAGAATAGATGCAAATTTCTTGATAATGTAACTAGTAGCAATATTTAAAGTATGACTGTTTTGCTCACGATTGTATCCCAGGACCTACAAGTAGCACATGATAAGCCAATAAATACTTATTGTCACTTGAACCTTCCTGTGCTTCACAGCGTTGCTCTTGAGGTAGTAACCAGAGGCTTCTCTGTTGCTAAGATCAGTGACCAATTCTCAGTTCTCATGATGCTCAACTGGAAGCCATTATCTGACATTTCTCCTGGGGACACATCTTTACTTGGGTCTACTTTCTTCCCTGGGATTGAGTGGATTCTAAGACCACTGTCCTCTCTTTCTTGGTCACCCTTCTTAGTTCCCCTTGCAGGTTTCCCTTAGCTCCTGATGCCTTATGGTGAGCACTGAGCACCCGTCCTCCAACTACCCCCCATTTTCCCTGGTGATCTTCTCCACCTTCTAGATTCTAAATACCATCTGTCCACTGAGTGTTCCCACATTCACATATTCATCCCAGACCTCCTTCTGCCAACTCTAGAGCCAGATAACCATCTGATTGCTCAGACTCTCTGTTTGGGTGTCATATAGGCATGTCCCCATCTCAACAGTTGATCTTCCTTACACTTGAAAAACCATTTCTTCTTACATTCCAGCGAAGGACAACTCCATCGTTCTAGATATTCAGAACTACACAGTCATCCTTCACAGCTTTCTTCTATACTTCACATGCAGTCCATCAGATAATTCAATAGACTTTAAGTTTAGATACAGCAATATCCACATTCTGACCTCTCTTTTTGTTATTAACTGATTATGTCTCTTCTACTAAAATCCAAGCTCTGCAAGGGGAAGGATGTTGTCTGTTTTTTCTCATTGCTTTATCCAGAGTGTTACCTAACGTAGAATCGGCATTTAATAAATACTTATTGAAGCAGAGAAACGTTGGCCAGATCTTTAAATCACACTTACAAGGACTGGATATACAGAATAAAGAAATGAAGTAGATTTGGTGTGTAGCAACACCAAGGTGTCCTGAGTACAACGCATCATCCACACATGGGAAACTCCCAGGGCCACAGTGGGAGCCAGTTGGCTCTGAGGACACAGGACAGGAGGGAGTCTCCTGCAGGTCTGAACCAGGCCACCCTCCTGCCCACACTCTGGCAGCAGCACGCCATGCAGCAGTCCTTGCCCTAGGTGACAACTCAGAAACCAAGAGATAAGATCCAACTTGGGTTTCCTGACTTGACTGTGTGGGATTTTAAATTTTTCCTTGAAAATATAAGACACTCTTCCCTTTTAAGAAAGATGATCCAGAAATCTTTGTTGTAACTTTGTAACTCCTGTTTCTTCACATTGAACCATTTTTAGCAGGGTAAAACAGGCTTTGAAATGACTATAGACTTTATGCTTTTTCCAAGTTTCTTCTTTTGTACATTCATCCAGCTCCTTCACATATTACCCTATACATTTCATTAGCATACATTGATTAAGCGCTCACAGTGTGCTAACCATGGTGTAAATGCATAACCGGCTGGGGTGTCGCTTAAGGTAGAGGACTTGCCTAGTATGTATGAGGCCCACGTTCAGTCTGTCATGCTGCAAGGGGATAAAGGCTAAGGTACAGTCCTGTCTACCGGCTGTTCCACTTGAATTGGTTAGAGATAAGTAATGATGAGGATTTTTTTTTTCCTTTGGTATGCGTGTTAGGATAATCCCTGTATTTAGAACTGTCTGGGCCCATAAGTTCAATCTGGGCTCTTAAGAACTCATTTGAGGATCAGGTGCCACCAGTGCAGGTTCCCACAGCCATGTGATTGCATAGCCAGTGCTCTTTCTAATTTATCATAATATTGAGATGAGACACAAGAGAGGCTAGCTGATGGTTTTAACAGCCCAAAATTTCTGGATGTTGGTAAATGTCAAGGCAGTTCATCTTTTTTCTGGTTTTATACACATTTTTGTTACCAAATAGCTGCCTTTGGAGGATTTCAGCCACTTAAGAGAGATGCTTCTGGTGCCAAGATGATTAAACTCTATTTTCTAAATCCTCCAGATCACTTCCTTCATTTTGAATCTCCAAAGGTTTTCAACTTCACGATGTTCATGCTATGAGACAGTGTCAAGGCACAGGCCTGTTTGGAGGTCTGATTCTCTTTATCGGTCACTGCACAAATTTGAAGAGGGTTTGGTTGCCTTTTCCTTTAAACTTGAGGTCCTTAGGATAGAATCTGGGGACCTCACGGGTCCACCATGAAGACTTATAAAGATGAGAAATCATGCTCTGGACACTCTCTCAAGGAGAGCAGAACGCTACTTTATCCCGAGAAGGAGGGGAAGCACAGTGGGACGCCGTGGTCAAGCAGAATTATCAGTGTTTTAACATTCCAGTGTTCTGCCAGCTCAATAGTTCATTTTATTTTTAAGTTCATTTGAAGCTGTTAAGTAGCCCTAACTGCAAAATACTTTCCTACTTATTTGAAAGGACCACTTGGTCTTACCAAGTTTGCTAGTATGTGGTTCAGCCTTACAATTTGTTTTGAGTTTTTGATATTTTAAAAAAGGATCTGTCACCACAAGAATCACTAAATATGTGGGTGATGGGTACATTAAATCGCTTGACTGAATCATTTCACAGTGTACTCATCTGTCAAAACTTCATGTTGTATTCTATAAACATATACGGTTTTTCCAACTCCAAATTAGTATTTAAAAATAAATTTGAAAAAAATGAAAAGATCTGTTCATTTGCTGGGAATACTGAATGGATCACCAGGCTTTATGAAGGTTTAATTTTTCACTGGGATCTGCTGAGGAATGAGATGTAGGTTTTCCATCCTCATGAATCACAAGACACAAATGCAGCCTAGTGGAGTCACAATGAGTCCTCTGGTTTGCAGATGTTTCTCTCCTTCCAAGTAGCCCTCCTTTCACCCTCTCCTACTTTGACAGATTCTAACTTTGCATTTCCTGCTTAAGCCAGTTTTCATAATGGTACAATTTTTTTTTTCTTTTAGGTTTTTTTTGAGACAGGGTCTCACTTTGTAGTTCAGGCTGGCCCTGAGCTCAGCCTCCAACTCACATCACAGCAATCCTCCTGCCTCTGCCTCCCGAGTGCTGGGATTACAGGCGTGAGCCACCACGCCCGGCACTGTGGTATGTGGTACTGGTTGCTGCTGGGCGTGAGTCTCTACACCCAGTAGGTACAAAATATTTGTATACTGACACATGGATGAAAAAGCTAGTGTCAAGCCAGAGATGACATAATAGAGAATATATAGGGATGTGTGTGTGTGCATATAATACCTATATTTTTCTTTATATTCATGAGTTTTGATTATGCAGTTTGGAATTGAGGAATTTTCTAAAAATTAAATTCAAATAAAATTTACTATATTTTCTTCCTCATTGTCCAGAGGATAATCACATACAGGCATTCATTTTTCTTTCTTCATCAGTTCTTTTCTAAGTTTATCACACTAAGGTGCTCCCCTACCACTGACTCGTCCTTGGAGAAGACTGAAACTCTTCATGTTCCCCTTCATTTTCTAGGGGACAATGCTTTTGCCAATTAGAGCCTCCAATAGAAAACTCTTGTTGCCATCCCAAGTAGCTGTTTTATACCATCCCTCCTCCTCATGGGCTTATGAGACCTTCCCTTCCTTCCCACTGAACCTCAGGAATGGTGTCCAGGCGAGTGCCAAGCCAGAGAGAAAGATTTAAATTCCACTCTCTGAGCAGTTTTTTAATTGAACGAGAATAGCTTCTTGTTTAAGAAGTATGGTCTGTCAGTTAAGCTTGCTCTTCCCTCCTGAAACCCACCATAATATGGTTATTTATGTATGTTGTAGAGCATGTAAACAGCTGAAGCAAATGCTGTGTTTTGCTGGGGTTCTTTGCTTACCAGAGAGCACTTGGAAGCACATTCCGCTGTGAGCAGAGTCCCTGCGTTGCCAAAATCGAGGCTGAGTATTTCATGTACCTCACTTGGATGTTAGTTCCAGATCTCTGGAATAGTTGAGGCCAGTTGGCTACTGGATCTGCAAGCTTACAAAAATGTGTTTGTATGATTCTATGTTCTTCGTTTTTTGAGACAGGGTCTCAGTATGCAATTCAGATTGGTCTTGATTTACTATATAGCCTAGGTTGGCATCAAACTGCTGGGATTCTCCTGCCTCAGCCTCCCAAGTGCTGGGAGTACAGACATATGCCACCACACCCAGCTACAATATTGTTTTAACTTTGAAACTTTAGCGAACTCTTTCAACCGTATAATATGTATGGCTGAAAATCATATAAGCACCCCCGATGGGTTCTGCTTCATGTAAACTGAACCTCTCTCTTTCCTTGTTAAGCACCCATATTCTTACCACTCAGATTTAACAGATGTTAAGATTTGAGGCAACATGAAAATGTATAAGCTAGAATTTAGAGATGGTGGGAGTCAAGCACAAGGCAGGGTGATGCCAGAGAGAAGTGGGAAATAGGTGGCCTAATATGACAGGAAACTAAAAGAGATTAAAAAAAATGTATAGACAGGACCTCTTAAGCCAAATTGCCTGGGTTTATCTGGGTGAGAGGTGAACATCTCTCCTGCTTCAGAAAATCCCAAGGCCTTCCTCCTTATTTCTTAAGGTAATAATTGGTGCTTCCTTGATGACCCCAAATCATCCACAGAAGACTAAATACACCCAATTTGTGCTACTGCTGAAGAAGGAAAGCTAGTGAACAAGCAACCTGAGCAGCATTGGTACTTCGAGGCTGAGGCAGGAGGCTTGCTTTCACCCAGAGTTTTGAGACCAGCTGGGTAGCACAGCAAAAAGCCATCCCCAAACAACTACTCCCTCACCAAAAAAAACCTCAAAAAACACATTTGAGTCAGTGTGAAAGGTTTAAAAATCCAGTTTTGACATTCATAGAGGAAAATTTTCGGTTCTATTCAATAGTGTCTTAAAGCAAACTTTTTAGAACAACATGCAAAAAAGTACAGGTCAATGAGTTGCTTTCACAACACGGACACACCCGAATACCCAGGTAAAGAAATAACATTCCAAGCACCTAGAATCCCTGGTCGGCCTGGCAAGGCCTTTCAATTATGACTTTTAACATCAGAGGTTAGTTTTTACTTTGGAAGTTTTGGGTATAATAGGATCCAGGCCAGAGAGAAAAGCTGTACTGTGTATTGTTCACACCTTCATCCTCAAGCGAACACGTCTTGATTACTTCCTTTCTGTGTGCAGCTGTTCAGGTTCACTCACCTAAGATTCCTTCCTTCGGGCGTTGGTTGACACAACAGTGATAATGACAGTAATAACCTAGATATAGAGATGAGGGGAACAAGGTCTCACTGTGTTGCTCAGGCTAACCTTGAACTTGTAACCCTCCTGTCTCAGCCTCCTGAGTAGCCAGGGTGACAAGTGCACACTACGGTGCCTGGAGAGGCAGGGATATTTTAAAACATTCATTGCAGTTGAACAAATTCATCTCTCTTTGCATCAGCTTGCTCTCTGTACAATGGTAATAAAAATTTTACCTTTCTCAGAGAATTGAGGTGAGAATTAAAATATAGATACAGAAAGCACTTAGCATGATGCCTGTAACCGAGGGAAAGTTTGTGTGTGTGTGTGTGTGTGTGTGTGTGTGTGTGTGTGTGAGAGAGAGAGAGAGAGAGAGAGAGAGAGAGAGAAAGAGAGAGAGATATGAGGGTAAAACAGGCAGCTACTGACCTGACTTCTCCAACTGTGGAGATGGGTTCTGCCTGTTTTCATGCTTCATGTAAACTGAACCTCTCTCTGTCCTTTTTAACATCCAGCTTCTTGGGGTGGACACTGTAGGCTGATCACGCCAGTAGGTGTAGCTGTCCCTTCAGATGATCTCTTCTCTTTGATCTACATTATTCCATGGTGTAAATATACCACATTTTATTGATGATGGGCATTTGAGGAGTTTAGGCCCCTGTGAATAGTGCTTCTAGTATGTTCTAGAATGTGTCTTTGGATTAACATGGACACACATTTCTTTCTTTCTTTCTTTTTTGAGACAGGGTCTCGCTTTGTAGTTCAGGCTAGTCCTGAACTCACTATGTAGACTATGTTAGACTCGAACTCACAGCAATCCTCCTGCCTCAGCCTCCCAAGTGCTGTGGGATTACAGGAGTGAGCCACTATATCCAGCATTGTAATACGTGGCACCAGGGATCGAACTTGGAAACTTGCACTTGCCAGGCAGATGCTGGAACCACTGAGCTAAATCCCTGCAGTCGACACATGTTTCTTTCACGTAAACACTTGGGAGTGAAATGATAGCAAAAGAGCCCTAAGAAGGAACCAGTCAGAAGCAAGAGAAATCTGTTGTTTATTTTGTATTTAAAAACACACACATTCTGTCTTCACAGCCATCATTGTATACAGACTGCCATGGACCTGGAAATGCAGCAAGCTCCTGATGAAATCCATCCACGCGGGGTTAAACGCCGTTGCTGCCATTCTTGCGATTGTCTCCCTGGTGGCTGTTTTTGAAAACCGCAAGGCCAGGGGCATCCCCAATATGTACAGTCTGCACAGCTGGATCGGACTGACAGCTGTCATCCTCTATTTCTTACAGGTCAGTGTCTTGATGTATTTATAAAGTATAACAAACAAGGCAATTCAGAGACTACTAAGGTTTTTCTAAGCATTCTTTACACTTACCTCCATTACAATTCTTTTTTGCTAAGTGGACTCCAGAACTGCTGAATTCATAATCGGTGAAATGTAAAATATTGACATCTGTAATACAGAAGTTGTCATCTCCTAATATCTAGACTGACCTTGCTTATGTTCTACCTGCTAACTTTAGTTTCCACAAGATATGCAAGAGCTGTCGACTTCTTTCCCATTTTCCCTGCTATTTTTCTAGGTTTACTTTTATAAGCAGAGATGATAACTTTCTGCTAGATTTCAAAAGCACAGTGACTATTTTCCCATTATCTGTCCCTTTCTTTTTCAAAGCATATACCCTGAGAGCGCTTTATTTAAACCTAATTTTATACAGTGCAATAGGCAGTTGGTTGTCCTAGGTCCCTAAAATAAAAGTTAATGTGTCTTTGGACCTTAACAACTTTGCTGAAAAATCTTAGTTAACTATATTGATTCAATTATCTCCCTTCCGTAGTAGAATTTATACTCAGCTACTTGATTGGAACATCACTCTGAACTTTACGTTTCTATGAAGATAAGTGAGGTAAAACGCCGGAGTGACCCACAAACTCCTAAGGCTTATCCTAAAATATGTAGCCCCATTTAAAAATAGAAGTTTAGTAAGCAGTTCTCATGTTTCTTCTTCTGAAAGAAGTTTCCAAACCTTAAAGCTGACTGAATTTTTATTTAATAAAATATTTCTGTTACTATGAATTATTTATGCTTGGAAAGTAGGAGTTGGAAAGCAGTTAGATGGGAGAAACATAGAGAAGACCAGTTATCTACCATAATCTTCTCAAGCAAGAAAGAACGAAGAAAATTTCTTTTTTTTTTTTTTTGAGATAGGATCTTGCTTTGTGGTTCAGGCTGTCCCTGAGCTCAGCCTCAAATTCATATCACAGCAATCTTCCTGCCTCTGCCTCCCGAGTGCTGGGATTACAAGCGTGAGCTACCACGCCTGGCATTGTGGTATGTGGTGCTGATTGCTGCTGGGCGTGAGTCTCTATGCCCAATATTGTATGTGTTTAACTGGGGGTCAAATCCTGGTCCTTGCGCTTGCAAGACAGGCGCCAGAACGACTGAGCTAAATCCCCGGCCCCAGAAAATTTCTGTAATTGGAGAGCTGAGCCCAGCTCCGATTGCCTGTCCTCAGGTTAGTGTTTTTGCTTGATATTCTCAGCCTGTGTTGGAGCACCCTGTGTCGGACCCCACAGCCCCACGGGCATCCTGTTCACCACGTTGTTAGTTGACTGCTGTCTGATCACCTAGGTTGCAAAAGACTGGGAAAAAGTACACTACCTCTGTGCTTCTGAGTGAATCATTTTATGCAGACTAAATAAAATGACTGTCTTGAGTTAGTTGTATGCCAAGGCATTCAGAGCATTTGGAAAAATATGTGTTCAGGCTGGGAATTTAGCTCAAGTGGTACTACACCTACCCTGCAGGCACAAGGGCCTGAGTTCGATCCCCAGTACTGCAAAAAAAGAATGGAGAATGGAAAGATATGTGCTCAACATATTAAATGTGATTATCTATATTTGGCTGCATGCCAGTTGATTAGTTTTATTTTTACATTCTATATCATCTAGTATTTCTTCAACTTATCTTTTTCTTGCATGATAATCAAGTGTAAGTAAATAATAAAATGAACAAGTAAATAATAGTCAATTTTCTATACCAGCCATGTCTTCTAATCCTTGATCACTAACACCTACTTTGCTCTGGTCTGCATGTTAAAATGTAAAATTAAAGGATATTGAGGAGCTCCCAAAAAAGATAGTAGTTATTCTAAAATATATGACTCTTAATTAAATTGATTTTCAGAAGAATATATGTTTCTTAGAGCCTTCTTTAAAAGAAAAACAAAATACAGAAACTAATCACTGAGAAACCAATAGAAAACAGCGGGAACGTGAATTAACAAAGACGAAAATTCCATGAATAATTCTTTAGTGTCCTGTTGTTGTCATAACTCATTACCACACTCTAATGCCTCATGAAAACAAAAATTTGAAGCCTCCCAGGCGGAAGTCCGGGTGGTTTGCTTTCTCCACTTAGATCTAACAGGGCCTAATGCAAGACTGAGCGAGCGGACGAACGTGGAGTGGAATTAGCTTCCTAGCCACTTCCGGTTGTTGGCAGCATCCTTGGCCTTGCAGCTACAGGACTAAGCCTCCTGTTCCCTCGCTGATAGTCTCGCTAAGCCTGGTCATCCTCTCTCTGTTCCTTGTCTGTGGCCCCTCTGTCTAGCACCGGAGTATCCTATCCATCTCACGGGCTTGGAATTCCTCCTGCTTCTTCCTCCTTTTCTCTCCTCTTCCATCCAGCCAGGAAGAGTTCATACGGTTAGAATGGAATGACTCAGCTAATCCAGCTTTTTCCCCCAATTATAAGACATTAATTACACTAATGAAGTCTCTTTTGTAATATTACATAATATATTCACAGTATCTGGAGATTATGGTGTAGACAACTTTCAGGGGAGTATTATTTGGCTTATCATGACTTTAAGTAAAAAAGAGAAGAAAATAAAAGTGAAATAAAAGCTGGCTCTTTAAAAATAAAATAATCCATGGAAAGTTTAATTAAGTAAAACCAAACTATATAACATTCAGAATGAGAAATAGAATCATAGATATAAATAATATTTTGAAAATAGGATCAATTATTAAGTTTTAATATATAGAGTGCAGGTTGGTGTCAGAGCATATGCTTAGCATGTGAGAAGTCCTGCGTTCAGTTCCTAGCACCCCTCCAAAAATTACATAGACAAATATAGTTGGTAATATACTTTAAAACCTTAAAGAAAAAAGAATCACTTTCTTGCCTAATAAAAACTACTAAATTTGATCTAAGAAGAATCACAAAGCTTTTACAAGCCAACAACAGTAAGGGCACATGAAACCCATCACTTACAAAAGGGATCTTGTCTGGATGCTTTTATATGATTAGCTTTAGGGAACAGGTACTATTTCTTTACACTAGAAGAAAAAAAAACTCCTGCTAGATGTGATCCCACTGTATGTTACACATCTGCACAACTGCAGATGGCGGCTGTGATTATAAACATTGTCACCAACATCTGATAGTAAACAACAGATTTAGCTGAAATACCTCGGATCTACCCATCAGGATCACAGACAAGACACTGAGACTCGCTACCACTGTCCTTCAGCTTTGCAGGAGAGACTGTGGCTAATGTAGAAGATAATGTGAAAATTCTGTACAAATAATAAGAGAGTCTGTGATTAGAGGTTTAAATATAAACATCAAAGCTAATAAAGAGAGAAAACCAAAATTAAGAAATACTCTGCCTTGTGCACTGTTGAGCAGTGCTTATAACACCAGCACTCTGAGGGCTGAGGCAAGAGGATCCTGCAAGTTCAAAGCCAGCCTGAACTACATGGTAAGATTCTGTCTCAGAAAAAGAGAGAGAGAGAGAGAGAGAAGGGAAAGATGGAAGGAAGGATAATGTAAGGCAGGGGAGGCCATAATGGCTTATGTCTTGTAAGATTGACAGCCGTCAGTACTATTCACTGCTGGCCTGCTATCGGCAAAGTGCACTTAAACTGTAATGGGAAACTGAATAGTAACCAAATGTGGGGAAGCAACACCCTAATATCTAGCAATGACTCTTTGGTCTGCTGATTCTCTAAGAGGGACTTCAGTGAAACATTTTACAGACTGGAAATGGGCAGCAACTTTGTCAGTATGGGAATAGCTAAATTATTTGTGGTGAATTCATATTTTTTGATATTACACAGCTATTATAAAGAATGTAGGCATAGGTATTGGCCAAGGGAGAAATCTATGAGTATAAAAATACCAAACCAAACCCCACAGAGCACACCTGTAATCCTAGGACTCTGAGAGGCTAAGGCAGGCAGCAAGGTTGACGTCAGTCTGTGCAATTTAGCAAGACTGTCAAAACTTTTTTTTTTTTTTTTTTTTTTTAGGTTTTTTTGAGACAGGGTCTCGCTTTGTAGTTCAGGCTGTCCCTGAGCTCAGCCTCCAACTCACATCACAGCAATCCTCCTGCCTTTGCCTCCCCAGTGCTGGGATTACAGGCATGAGCCACCACGCCCAGCACTGTGGTATGTGGTACTGGTTGTTGCTGGGGTGAGTCTCCACACCCAGGATAGGTATGTGGTTTCCGGGGATCGAACCTGGGTTCTTGTGCTTGCAAGACAGGCGCCGGAACCACTGAGCTAAATCCCCGGCCCTGTCAAAACTTTTTAAAAAGGGCTGGGAATGTAGCTCAGTGGTAGAGTGTCCTTGGTCTTGAACTTCAGTGCCAGAAAGAAACAGAGAGACAGAGTCAGGAGAGGAGAGCAGAGGAGAGGAGAGAATGAAAGAAAGAAGAAAAGAAAAAGGAGAGAAGTGGAAAGAAAGAAAAAGAAAAAAGGAGGGAGAATGATATAAAATTGCTACCAACAAAAAACAATCGCTACCAATATAGGATGATATTGGTTGGAGAAATTATTAAATTTTAAATATATCTTATTTTATTTCTGTGAATGTGTGACTTGCTTTAAAAATAAGCAAGTCACCATCTGTGTATTATATACCTATAGAGAGAGATTTGGGGGTCACTAAACAAGCACGCAGCATCCCCTCCCGGTAGGTGGTGGCGCTCACGTTAGGCCTGGCAACTTCTGGATGTGCTTTCGGGAACCAGGTGACCTGTCTCTTGTCCTCTTCCAGGAAAGACGGCGACATCCCAGCCTTATCCCTCCGTGGAATCCAGCCTATTTTTAGGTTGGCTGTATCGCTCCTTCACAGAAGTGATAGATCACAACAGTGTGCTCAGGTAGAAATTAAATGAGTAATATTTCCCTTCCTGATAAAAAGAAACCATTTCTAAGTTTGCTTTCTTCATTTTGGATGAGTGAAACTTCTTCCTTTTTAGGATTTCAGATTTTTGCCCTCACGGTGTTAGCTGCAAAGATATCAGAACCACAACAATATGGTTTGACAGAGATAGTATTTTCCTGTCGAAATCACAAATTAAGTTAAAAGTAAACTGGGGAAGCAGTTTCACTTTCTGAGTGGAGACGATTTCTTCTCCGATGGTGGTTCTCGGGGCTTTCGCTTGTGGGTAGAGAAAGGAAGTCCCCGTCCAGGGAGCCACTGCCTGCCTCACTGCCTGCACCTCAGTCACAAAGGCTGGCTTTGTTCTCTCCGCTCAGCTCAAGAAACAAAGCTACGCAGAGCGCAGAGCGTGAGGAGCCCGAGAGAGATTCTCAAGATTAGGTCCTGCCTCTTTAGTACCGTTGAGGGCTCAGGTTAGCCACTGTGTAGAATCAAGATTCATCCGCCAAAGGATCCCTGGTCTGGGTTGTTTCGGTGCACAGAACAAAGCAGAAGGATGCAAACAATGAAATGGCATGTCCTAAAACAGTGGAAAGGCCTGAGCCCACCGCAGTGGGCTGTAAAGGGCAGAATGCTTTGTGAGATTTAGCCTCTGGGGCATTAGACTATCGTGTGTATATAAAAAGTTACGAATCTTGGGCTGGGGAATTAGCTCAGTGGTTCCGGCACCTGTCTTGCAAGCGGAAGGACCGGGATTCGATTCCCCGGTAACCACATATAATACTGGGTTTGGAGACTCATGCCCAGCAGCAACCAGTACCACATAGCACAGTGCCGGGAGTGGTGGCTCACGTCTGTAATCCCAGCACTCAGGAGGCAGAGGCAGGAGGATTGCTGTGATGGGAGTTTGAGGCTGAGCTCGAGGCCAGCCTGGACTACAAAGTGAGACCCTGTCTCAAAAAAACCTAAAAAAAAAAAAAAAAGTTACGAATCTTCATAATACAATTAACTTCCATGATTATGATCCAAACAAACTTGAAGAACACAGAAGCTTTACCTACCTGCTCACCCTGGAGCCCACATCTCTGTATCCTCCACCTCTGCAGGTAACCATTCTTCTGAGGTTTTGTTTTGTTTTTGTTTACTTTCTTTCTCTGATTTTCTTTATACATGTATCACATACTGCACTATGGTTTATATCAAGAAAGTCACTCATATTCTCTCTCTCCTCTATCTCTCTCTCTCTCTCTCTCTCTCTCTCTCTAAGATAGGGTCTTGCATGTAGCCCTCGCTGGCCATAACAACAGTATGATCTGCCCACCCCAATCTCTCAAGTGCCAGGATTACAGGCATATACCACCACGTCTGGCTCATTTTGTCTTGTAAGAAATACCCATTTGTGTCTTTTGTCCATTTAAAAAAATAAGCTTATGTTTCTTTTCTTTAGAGATTTAGTGGAATTCAATATCAAATGCCTTTTCACCTATATGTGTTAATATATCTTCTTCCAGTTTGTATCTTACATTTTCCCACTTTTGTTAGTGTTTGTTGATAAATAGAAATTCTCAATTTCAGTGTGACCAAATTCATCATTTTTCTAAGGTTATCTTTTTTTTTTTTTAGTTTCATTTTCTTTGAGTGACTTTTTAACAAAACTCTTCTCTACCCTTGGGGCAAAACAGTCTCATGCTTTTCATTAAGAATATTAATGTTTTGATATTTAGCTCATGATATGATTTTGTGCACCAGCTTCGTGGATCTCCAGAAGGAAAAGTTGTTTTCCCAGCACCATTTATTGAATTGTCCCAACTCTTTTTTTTTTTTTTTCCCAACTCTTGCCTTTAGCTGTAATGATAGTTCTGTCATATATTTTACCTCTGTGCTCTAGTCAGCACAGGGGGATTCAGCATCTTGGAGTACTGAAGTGTGTAGAAGTGTGTGAAGTGCTGGGGATGTAGCTCCGTCGTGGAGTGTTTACCTGGATGGAGGAGGAGGAGGAGGTGGAAAAAGGAGAGGAGGAAAAAGAAATAAGACTCTCTGACTAATTTTAGCATTTTTATTTAAACATTCCTAATATTTTACTATCTAATATAGATGCCTCACATTTTGTCCTAGCTCTGTAAACAGATTTTGTTTTTCATGTTAATCATGAATGGTTGTGGCTTTTTTTGGATTCTCTTTCTGCATCTGCTGGGATAGATATAGTTTCCTTTTTTTTTTTTTTTAAACTTTGTTAATATTGCCAGTTGCCTCAATTGATTCTATTTTAAATCAGACCCCATGGTCTCTAGATTATCTGTGCCCGCTGAAATATCTGCATTCCTATCTTGTCTTGTTCCTCTGTGCTCACTGGACTTCTCAGAATTGTTTTATAACTTCTTGGCTCTTGTTCACTGGGAGGAATGTTGGCTGCTAGCTTTTTCCTCACTCCGATCTAGAAAATAAGAAGTGTTTGAAGAACACAGGATTTGTAATCAGGGAAACCTTAGTTTGAGTGAGATTTATCCACTTGGTAACTGGTGATCTTCCACAAGTTATTTAACTTCTCTGAATGTACTTTTGCTCATTTGTAAATAAAGCTTCTGATTGATCCTTCAAAAGATCTTAAGAATCAAAGCCAGAGATTGCACCAAAAGGCTCAAATTGGGGATGAGCACACACTGAAATGCCACAAGGTAGCTATTGTCGTCTGAAGTATAAACTTTGTGGTAGGTTCCTTTGTGATCTGGTGATAGTATTTTTCATGTCTATTACAGATGTAAGTACCTTTACAGTCAAGAATATGCATTTTATGTTGGTGGAATTTTTATGCACAAGAATATTCATTTATTCAGCAGGGCACTGAATACTTATTGTGTGTCAGATACTTTGCGAAGCATGAGAGATAAATTGTTCCACAAGATAAACATGGGCTCAAAGAGACATGCTGTGTAGACTTGTGAAGCTCACGGGGAAAATGGTAGTGGAATATTTGGAGTATTGAACGTAGTGAGTATAGAGTATGTTTTTGCTCTTTTAAAAGTATGTCTTTTAGTAGTGTCAGTGACTTGGGAAGCTGAGGTAGGAGAATATCAAGTTTGAGGCCAGCCTGGACAATTTAGTGAGACCAAATCACAAAACCAAAACCAAATAAGATCAGATTATGAATATAACTCAATGACAGGGCTTGCCTGGCATGCATGAGACCCCGGGTTCAATTCCCAGCATCCTTCCCCAAAAGGGAATTTTCTTTTGTTAAAAAGTGAAAATAAGGGCCGGGGAGTTAGCTCAGTGGTTCCAGCGCCTGTCTTGCAAGCGCAAGGGCCCAGGTTCGATTCCACGGTCACCACATAACAATACTGGGTGTGGAGACCCACACCCAGCAGCAACCAGTACCACATACCACAGTGCCAGGCGTGGTGGCTCACACCTGTCATCCCAGCACTCGGGAGACAGAGGCAGGAGGATTGTGATGTGAGTTTGAGGCTCAGTTCAGGGCCAGCCTAAACCACAAAAGCGAGACCCTGTCTCAAAAAACCTAAAAAAATAAATAAATAAATAAATAAATAAAAAGTAAAAATAAGATTTAAATTCCGCTGGGGATTTAGCTCAGTGGTTCTGGCACCTGCCTCGCAAGCACAAAGTCCTAGGTTCGATCCCCGGTAACCACATACAACAATACTAGATGTGGAGACTCATGCCCACCAGCAATCAGTATCACATACCACAGTGCTAGTGGTAGGCATGATGGCTCATGCCTGTAATCCCAGCACTCGGGAGGCAGAGGCAGGACGATTTCTGTGAGTTTGAGGCTGAGCTCAGGGCCAACCTGAACTACAAAGTGAGACTCTGTCTCAAAAAAAGAAAAAGATTTAAATTGCTGGAGGATTCTGTAAACAACTTTTGGACTTCCTACCTACTTAAATCATTGAGCCCTTCAGATATATAAGACACACATAATCAATTATGAAGAAAATGACAGAAAATATTAGAGACTTTAGGAATAAAAGTGGTCAGGAGAACACAAATATGAGAAATAAATATTTCTATGGGCAACTCACAGAGAAGATATGCGGTGCTTTCCTCATAAATAAATATACTTCTGTTAAATTCCTGCCAATCAGTTAGCTGAGCCACAGTTTTAAATAGAAAGTGCATCATGGTCATCAGAAAGTTTGCCCATCAGTACTGATAGATCGCTGACCGAGCATTAGGACGACCTGAACCACCGAGAGGAATGCTCTGAACCACTCCCAACACGTTCAGGCATTTGCAGTATGAAGTGCACAGTGCACACTGGCCTATCAAAGGCATTTTTTATTACTTTCTATTCATTACTAGTGTGTATTACACATACCGATTCTAAATGTATTTTGGGCTTTGGAACCTCCTACTCCTGCCCCTTGGTCTTTGGATCTCAGTCAGAAATGGTAAACAATGATGTCAGTGTTTTTCTTCCCAGCCTTTCCCTTGCCTTGCATTTTTTTTTTCAAGTCGTTTTAAACTGGTAGATCCTATATCAGCACTTAAAAAAAAAAAGTCTCTTTCTACTCAGTAATCCAGTAGCTGCTAAATCATCTTAATTTTCCTGAAGAGATTATTGGCTCAACTATATGAGGCTACAACACAAAACTGTAGAGGTATAACTGACTTTATTTGATATCCCACTAAGGATTTAATCCTCAAGGAAATGGATTTAACTTTTCTGCAGAATTGATTTTGTCCTTGTAAAACAAAATTGTCACCTTCCTTATATGTAGCTTATAGACTGAACTGACTGAATTATACATCCTAATGTGTTTGGTTTTAGTGATTAAAAATCCTTTATGTCCCTTTCTAATTGGCAACATTAGAACACTGATTTTTTAAAAAAAGTGTTGTAGACCTGTTAATTTAGAAAGAAAGAGAAATGAAAACAGAAATGTTCATATAGAGAACTAAAAATTTCTGTTATATATTTTAAATGGGATATTTATGATTAGAAAGAATAAACTGGTTAAATATGTATTGAAATGAAAAGACCTACTGTTACGAGATTAAAGCAAGGCATAGAGCATTTGTGCATAGTAAGGTCCCATTTATGCATTGCAAAATAAATATATGACATGCACATGAGCATATACAAGCGTAGGCATATTCTGGAAGGGACATAACTGAGTGATTATCATAGGTGTTACCTCCGGATAGTGGAACTGGGCGAGGGAAACTTAGTTTTCATTCTGTGTCCCTTAGTTCTATATAAAGGGCTTCCCATTTCGCACATTGCTTTTGTAATAACCATTTTAAAGAAGTTAAAGCTTACAACTAAATGATAACCTTTGCACTCTTTGGTGTCCAGCTTGTCCTAGGTTTCTGCATCTTTCTGCTTCCTTGGGCTCCACTTTCTCTCCGGGCAATGGCCATGCCCATACATGTTTATTCTGGACTTCTCCTCTTTGGAACAATGATTGCAACGGTCCTGATGGGAATGACAGAAAAGCTGTTTTTTCTGTAAGTTGCATAGTCTTCCTAATCATAAAACTTCAACTATAAAATGTTTATACTTGTTCACTAGGAAAATGTGATTTAAATGTGGCAATATTTCATATAAAAAATTAAACTTTCACATATTTTTAAAACAATGATATCGTACACACAATATAACATTACTAAACGCTTAGCAGAACTATTCTCACAAAACACTTTGAGGGATGTAGTTCAGCGGTACCATGCGGAAAATGTAGTGTCCTGAGTTCCAGGGGGTGGGGGTGGGGAGAATACATATTGAAACTGAGTATTCACTTTCAATCTTTAGTGTGCATGTTTTTATATTATTTGTAAGTATAGTATACATACTTTTTTTTCTTTTTTTTTTTTGAGATAGGGTCTCACTTTTATAGTTCAGGCTAGCCTTGAACTGACTATGTAGCCCAGGCAAGCCTCGAACTCACAGTAGTCTTCCTCCCTCTGCCTCTCAAGTGATGGGATTACAGGCGTGAGCCACCACACTCAGCATTGTGGTATGTGGTACTGATTGCTGGTGGACATGAGCCACCACTCCCAGCATTATGGTATGTGGTTACTGGGGATCGAACTTGGGACTTTGTGCTTACAAGGCAGATG
The DNA here is from genome assembly GCA_004026965.1 of Petromus typicus. NCBI lineage: Eukaryota > Metazoa > Chordata > Mammalia > Rodentia > Petromuridae > Petromus > Petromus typicus. The sequence goes on along the minus strand of PVIR01012846.1, from coordinate 1,253 downwards.
CTGGAACCACTGAGCCAAATACCTGGCCCTACTTTATCCCTTCAATTTGTAAGTGACACAGGTATTCCAAGCACTACATTATCTTCATATTTAAGATTTTTAAACAATTTTATAATATCCTAGTGTGTGAATTTATTTTTTGTTGTTTTTTTTTTGGGGGGGGGTACTGGGGATTGAATTTGGGCCCTTGTACTTCCAAGGTAGGTGTGGTACTGCTTCATCTAAATCCCTGGTCCAATGTATAAATTATTGCATCACTTAAATTTATTCTTAATATCAAGTTTTTCCAGGAGTTTACATTCAAGCTGTATTCATGTGCATTTTGAATAGATGAATTCAATTGGGTGTTTCATGGTGCTGTCCTGTCCTGTTTGTAACTTGGATACACTTTCTCTCTTCTCTTAGGCCAAATAATCTATACCGTACATTTCCACCAGAAGGTATTTTCGTAAATACCCTTGGTCTTCTGATTTTGATATTTGGGGCCCTCGTTCTTTGGATTGTCACCAGACCACAGTGGAAACGTCCTAAAGAACCAGATTCCTCCATTCTTCCATCAAAGAGAGGCGCAGCTGAGGGAATAGAAGGCACCATAAGCATGAGTTTGGGCAGCAACACAGACAAATCCGATTTAGAGTTAAACAATGAAGCAGCAGCCAGGAAGAGAAACTTCGGCCTTGAGGAAGCTGGCCAGAGGTCCACCATGTAAACTGGCCCCATGTCACTTCACATGGAAAAATGTAGCCATCTAAATTCACCTTTGTAAACATGCTGTACAGTTTAGCTTCTCCTACTTAGCCATAAGATGATTGAACTCCATAGTGTCCATATTCGTTGTAATCACCAAGGCGGATTTCTCAAAAAAGCTTGTATTAATTAAAGTCTATGAACTCATCTAAATCGGAAAGGACATGATCAGTATAAATAATGATAGGTATAAATTGTGCTTATGTTCATCTTTCTTATTGAGGGCCAAAGCTTTATTGCTTTTCCTTGCAGGGAGTAGATGTTCAAAGTGTGTCTGTCAGGTGATTGGTTGATAAACTAGCAGAGCCCTGACCTTGTGTCAAGTCATTTCCTATTACTTCTGGGCACCCAGTGATTTCAGAACTGAATAGAAACAGTCCTAATGTTTTAAAATCAGCTCACCAGTATCGGGGACCAGGTTTACATCATTATCCTACACAAATATCATGATACCAAAAACTCTTTAGGAAAACAACTAGTTCCTTTTCTCCCGGGCAGTTGTCTGC
>PVIR01012845.1:0-43671 GCA_004026965.1 Petromus typicus | reverse complement strand
TATGACACTAGAGAAATAATTATTAGAAACTTACAATTTTTTAATCCCATTTTTATAGTCATCTCTCCCTCCTTGGTATTCTCTCTCTGTCTCCGTCTCTCTCTCTTCCTTTTTCCTCATCCTCTCCCTTGTCCTCACCCTCTTTCTCCCTCTCATTTTCCTCTCTCCCTATTTCCTTCTCTCCACCCCTTTTCCATCTTCAATCACATCAACAGAACTTGAATGACATGAAGATCAGTGTGAAAAGGTAATATTATTCATTGTAGTTAAATAGATGCGTGAATAAGTTATACATAACTATCCATGATTTCTTCTTTTGTACCCGACTCAAAACCTGGAGACTGAAGACTACTCCTGTATAGTTCACTGTTGATTTTTCAAGGATTCAAGATAATATTTTGAGGGATTTTTCACCTGATTGCTATGTTATAAGGTTTTACATGTTATATAGAAGTCTGCCAATAGAATTAGGTATTTATATTGATAATTATTTGTGACATCCATATATACTATATATAGATAATTAAGATATATTAAGTATGATAGTGTATACATAATAATGCAAATAATTTATTAGCAAAATATCAATTATTAAATCATTTTTTCTCGAGATTTTATAAATAAAGCTTATTTATATTTCTAATATTATTATAACAATTATGTTGACAGTTGATAGTTATCTAACTTCTTTGTGGAACTTTAGTTTCCTTATTGTTCAAAGCAAATAATGATTCTAGCTCTCTGTGTTTCACTGTTGCCCTTTAACACATTATATATTGAATAAGGATTTACAGTTCAGCTTGTGCAAAGTTAACACAGAGCCAAGAGTTGAGGTGGTGCTAGTGAGGGCAGTAAAAGACTTGTAATTTCTCTTCTTTGTCTTCCCACCAAGTGTCAAGGGTTATTTAAATTGGAAGAACTAAAATAGAAAAAAAAAACTATGTCAGACATTGTGGTACACATCATTTATTCCAACACCCTGGAAAGCTGAGGCAGGAAAATCACAAGTTTGATCCCAGTGAGCACAACAGAATGACTTAATGAAATTCTTTTTCAAAATATTAAAAAGGCTGGGCATGTAGCTCAGTGCTAAATCCTTGAGATTTAAGACAACTTAGCCAAACAAAATAAAATATAAACTTTGGTGTGTACTAGAGTTTGTTTCTTATTGATGCTGCAAGAAATTTACAAATTTAGTTTATCAACCCATCCAATGTATCATAAAGCTCTGCACGTTAAAAGTCTAACGTGGATCTTCTTATGTTAAAATCAAAGTGCTCCTCTTTGGATTGTCTAGCAGAGTGTAGTCTTTATTTATTTATTTATTTATTTTTTTTTTTCCGTCCACTGGAATCATCTGCCATCATCGTCCTTTTTCAGGTAGAAAGCTCAGAAACCTGTCATTTTTCTCCATTCTCACCTTTTCCTGTTACTCTCCATTAGGTGGAATCCTTCCACTTGGTTACTACACAGGCCTAAAGCAATGATCCACAGTATTTTTCCATTCTTAACGTCTTTCTGATAATCACATTAGTTAATTTACTTTGCTGTATGAGGGAACAAATTTATAGTTTTCTTTTTTTTTTTTTAATTTTGTTTTGTCTTGGAGACAGGATCTCACTAGGCAGCCCAAGCTGGTCTCAAATTCACTCACTAACTCACTAAATTTGCACAACTCACATCAACCTTGTGCTTGCTAGGCAGACTCCCGAACCACTGAGCTAAATCCCTGGGCCTAAACCTGTAAATTTGACCCATACTTTTCACCTATACATTGAGCCTGAACTTTTCCTTCCTAGACTTTTAGCCTTCAAGAAGCAGTACTATCAAGTGAACAAAGGCCTTAAATTTCAAATATGCAGGTAATTTACATTCTGAGCGAGCCCAGAAATTAGTAGTGTGACCAGCAATCCTAAATTATCTCTCTCGATGGTACCTCAAGACTACATAAAATAGGCCGGGGATTTAGCTCTGGTTCTGGTGCCTGTCTTGCAAACACAAGGACCCGGGTTCTGGTAACCACATACCATACTGGGCGTGGAGACTCATGCCTAGCAGCAACCAGTACCAGATACCACGGTGCCGGGCGTGGTGGCTAACTCCTGTAATCACAGCTCTAGGGAGGCAGAGGCAGGAGGATTGCTGTGATGTGAGTTGGAGACTGAGCTCAGGGCCAGCCTGAACTACAAAGCGAGACCCTGTCTCAAAAAACCTAAAAAAAAAAAAAAAAAAAAAAAATCTACATAAAATACCTTAAACCCAAGATGTGTTTCTCTTAAAAACATGCTTTCTATTACCTCTGATTATAGAATTCTTTAATTTTGGCTAATAAACATTTTTATGTTCTCACTGATTCCCCATAATTACTCTTTTTGTCTAAGTGAAGTCTTGAGTCTACAACCTGTCCTGTGAGTGAGGTTAGTTGAATGCCCCTTCTCCTCTGGGGATTTTCTTAGACCCCATCCAGTGAAAAAAATTATATAAATATTTGAACTTTATGATACTATCACAATAAATCAGTTTTCATCCTTTTTTACAGAGGGAAGTAATTGTCATGCTAACTTTAATAATATAAATAGTATTTTGATTCTCTTCCTAGTGTACTCATACACATAAATATACAAATGATATTTTTCTTATTTGTGGGTTTCTTACATAAATTTGTTCATATAACAGTAATTTTCCATGTTGATGACTATAGCCATATTTTGTGATTATATTATATTTTATGGGACTGTACATAACTTTATTATCCATTCCAATAATGATATGCTTTTGGTATGTCGTTGTTCTGTAGGCATCATCAACAATACTGTTCAGATATACATACACTTATCTCTTTTTAATCATAAGTGAAGATTTCTCTGAGAAGATGTCAGCCACTACAAATGGTTAAAGCCAAACTGACGTTAAGATTTTTGCCAGCACTGATTATCAGACATGTTTTGAAAATAGACTGAATATATATTTACATTGGGATTTTAATTCATGCTTCCATTTTATTTAATGATATAATACACCTTTCTAATGTTGAGAAAATCTGTACCTTTGGATAAAGTTTTTTGTTATGCCTCATTATTTGTCAATTATGAAACTAATATTATATCAGTTACAAGTGCTGAAAATGTCCATCATTTGAAACACAATTTTCAATATTTCCCTATAAAAGGACAATTCTGTTATTTTTTTATATTACTGTTTTGCTTTTCACGCAAGTCTAACAAAAACAGGATAGAGTCCAAAATGTCTTGATCTGCAGCCCCACAGAAGAGTCTTGGGTTTGCAAGGCTCGCCTCTGCATTTCACCAGTGGGAGGTAACAAAATGATGATCTCATTTGGAAATACATGTAGATAGTCCCCTTTTCTCCTTTCTTGGTTTAGTCTACAGAATATCAAGCTTTAAGTAAGTCAGGTGGCCTGAGTGGTAGGCTCTGAAGGATCTATACGAAGAGTCACCAGCACTTAGGTTACAATGTCCACTGAAGAGCTTAGTGTTTTATGATGAATCTATGAGAAAAATGAAGAGAGATATTCAAAGAGGAAGGAAGGAAAAGGTGGTACAGAGCTTAATAGTGAGAATCTAAGCAATTTTGGTTTCAAGACAGTAGTCAGGGCTTACAATATTAAACTCTCTCTCTGGAAAATGGACTTTCTTTGGAGATAGAAATAATCTAGAAAAATCTTCCTAAGAACTTGTTCAATGGATAATTAAGAGATGAAACTATTCACAAATATGTAATGGCCAAAACAGCAAATTAGAAGAGAATAAATGTAGGAATTTGAGATGTCATTTTCAAGACATTCAGCAATGCCAGTGAACAGAGGAAATGATGCTTCAGGGAGACATGAGGATTTTCCAAAGGGATAAAATGTGTGGAAAAAACAATAGGTGATAAAAACTAGTATGATATTTCTGAGACAGGATTCACATGACTTAGAGAAAAAGTAGAAAGCATTAACCTCAGAATGAGATATTTGCTGTGATAAACAGCAAAAGAAATTAGATATAATACTCACCTGTTTTATAGACACAGGTATTCGGAAGTTAGAAGTTCTTTTTTGTATTTCTGTGCACCAGGAAAAAAAAATATTTTCATCTAGCAATGAGTGGGAAGGCTAAAGGGTAGGCTGTCTAAGGATACAGGAAATGATGCTTCAGAAAAGGGAGAAAGATCTTATCAGAACAGAGAAAAATTAATGAGCAGGATACAGAGTCTATTGAACTCTGATATCAAGCCTTTATAGAAGCAGTTTCTGAGGGCTTGGGGGTTTTCTCTGGCCAGATTCAACCGCTAACTACAGAAACAAAGAATTCAGTCAGATTTCTCTCATTTGGGGTTTACTAGCTGGATTCAAAACACTAAAAAGTGGAAATGAAGATATTTACAAAACCTTAGATGAAGAAACTGACAAGGTTTGTTAGCCCAAAAAAAGAAAGTACTTTGGCATGTGAATATGACTTTACGTGACTGACCACGCTGCATGGGATTGAATCTCAGTGAGCCTGATGAAGCAAATGTGAACTTTTTGTATGTAATCATGAAAGCAGGGTTACTTTTATGAGGTGAAAGAAGAATAAAAAGTATTAAAGCCACCGATGAAACTTTTTGGTCAGTATCTTTCATTTATTCACCATGATTTTTCTGAAAATTCTTCTATGGAAGAAAAATGTTCTCCACCATGAGGGAAAGCATCAAGATAAAGGGCCTACACTTTTCTTTCCTTCCATCACTGAGCAATGATATTTTGTTTCCCGAGGTCTTCCTTATGCAGATCTCTTGTAGAACATTTCTATTTGGTATTGACAAGCTCATGTAAACAGGGATGCCTAATAAAAGATAATTTTGAAAAATCATTTACGCTTACCATTATGAATTTAAGTAATATTAACATCACTTTTAATTTTCTTAGTGAATTGAAATATATGCTCCATATTTCAGTCATATGCTTGTTCAGGGTACTTTCTTGCTTTTCTATATGTCTGTTTACTTCAGATTCAGAACTCCCTGGGATACTCTAGTGCATCATACACATGTGTGCACACACACACACACACACATACACAGTTGATATTAGCTTGTACAAAAGTGTACCTTTTTTAAGGTCAGAATGCAGCTCACTGAAGTGCTGGAACACAGGATACAGGGGATTTTTATCAATATTGTCCTTCAAAGTTCTTAACAAGGTGTTTTCCACAAGGCTATATTCTTGCACTTATATACCAAACACCTCCCAATTATGGGTCATCGTTATTACCAGTACAAACTTTATTGTGCATGCACAGAAACAACCCTGGTTTCATTACAACACTCTTCCCACATTCCACCCCATCAGCATAAATAGGCTTGATGCAAATGTATAATTACTCTGGGGTAGAGAATACTCTCTAGCTTACATTTTATATCTTCATTCTTCCCACTGATTATGAAATAATCAGTATTTTTATCGAGAGACATATTTCTCTTAACATATTGGACACAGAGGGTTATCTTTAAAGTACCCTCTAAATCTCTCAAATTAATGTACTGTGTAGTGAGCACCTGCTAGCTTTGATACAGTTATGGGACTAGACATGTTTTGAATGATTTTTAACTCTGAAGGTTGTATGCATGCTGTTACCAAATCTGGCTGCATTTCAGCTCTAGAATCTTTCAGTTCATAAAGGATTTGTTGTGAACCCAATAGATGCTCTCATGTAATTTTATAATTCTCATACTTTGAAACTGTCTTTCCTAGGACTTCACATTTTCCTTCTTATATAACTGCTTCTCCTGTAATTAACTTTAATAAATCCAATACTAGTCCAAGATAGTTCCTTGGAGGTAAGCTTTGTGGCCAGGGAGGTTTTTTATTGTACTTCTTGCCTTTGATGAAATCTGATAAAATAAACAAAAGTTTATTTAATTTGTATATATTAAATTAGATACCATAAGGAGACAAAGTTAATTCAGCATCCATATGTTGTGATGGTATGTCCGTGATGCTAAACCAAAGACTAAAAGTGATCAGCAAGAAACAATTTAGATATTACACAATGTATGCATGTATAGAAAGAGTATGCTTTATCCCATTAATATGTATAACTTTATATTTTGGGAGTCAGTTAAAAATAGAGTTTTTAATAAAGAAGTAGATGCTCAGCATAATGGTGATAATATCTACTAAATTAATTGCACAGCATTGTTCAAAGATGATTAAAATCGTATGCCCATTTTTTTCTAAACTAAGATATTTATTTGCTTATATTGAGAAAAGTTTATCTGCATAATCTAAGCATCCTAGGTTCCGAGTTTGACATAGAGAAGTTCTGGCTCATTTTGTAATACAGAAGAATCATTCTTTTGAAGATGACTACTCTCAAATTAATTTGTACAATATTTTTTCAATAAACATAGAAACAAATAAATAGATACACGGTTTGTATTAAAAGAAAAAGGAAACATATTTACACACAAATGGAAACACATTTACACACTTGAAAAGGGATGCATATAAAGTAAACAAGTACAAATCAAAAATTTATCTTTCAATTATTGCTGTTTGTACATTTTATTTTTTACTCCCAAAAGGTGTTTATGTATGATAGACTCCTTTATCAGAGCACATAACAAAGTCAGAGAGACTCAGTTAATTGCTTCACTCATGTTTCCATTTAACTTGGAGGAACTAATTCCCATTATTTCCATTTGACAAGATTCCTATTTTCTTCAATCTGCAGCAACACATCATTGTTGTCAAGGTCTTGTTAGGGAATACATTTAATAGAGGACATATAATTTATAGGATCATTTTATATAGTCTTCCCAAAAGTCAAGCACAGAGGAAGGAGTACAAAAGATCTGTGCACACACCAGAGACTCAAACAATCCAGCCAAAGGCCTGGATTCCACAGCCCTGAGCTGCACAAGTCCAGCTGAAGGCTTAGAGCCCATGACGAGGCCATATGCAAGTCTGTATAGATAATCTGTTTCGGGGTGGGGGCCTAAATTCCAGAGGAGGAAGACAGAAAGCCCACATTGTGACCTTCTGCTGAGGTATCTGCCCTGGAGGCAGGAAGTGAGTCTCAAGCTAAAAATCAGAGCTGCCTGAGTCAAGCAGTAGCCATTTCCAGCAACAGCGAGGACCTGATCTCCTTCTCCCACGAGCACAGCTAAGTTTGCATCAGGAAAACCAACCACAGCAAGCTTGTCCAATAGAGTCAATAGCGTGATCTTCCCCTCTAGGTCTCTTTTATACCATTAGCAACAATCCTCAGGTGGGTGTTCCAGGCCCAGAACCAAAGACTCAGTTCATTGGGGGCTCCACATCACCCACTAGTTAATCTCGCACACCAGTTTTTAAATTTGAGGTTTCAACTATGAGTATTGAGTTCTCCCTTTCAGAACAGCTACCTGCAGCTGAAGATACATTGAATTCAGCAAGGAATTAAGTGATTAAATCTTAATCATACTGTCTTTTCTTCAAGTAAGGGGTCCCCTAATGGCTAAACCAAATGAGCGAGGTGACAACCATCCCACTGCAGGCCACGAGTGTGCAGGAGTTGGCGGGATGATCCTGTCAGCATACCAGCAGTTATAGCAATGAGGGAATGAGCTCTTGGGACATCCTCAAGACACACAGATAAGCAAAAAGGCATTAAGAAGAGCAAGATGCCATAATATTTATAGAACAAAATAGTAAATTGTATTTTGTGTTGAGATACACATTAATACATTGTAGCACTAATATACATAAATGTATTGAAAATATTAAGGTTGATGGCATACACAATGTGGAAATCATTGAGCCCAACACCCATGCCACTATGGCTGACCTAGAAAAAAGGATGTTGGAAAAGTCATGTTTGTTACCAATGTAGCTGCTTCATACTAACTTCTGCTAGTTCACATTAATTTCTTCTTTATTCTCTATGGAGTAATATCTCAATCTGGTTCATACTTTTTCTGTACTTCATATTCATTTGGTTCATACTTTTTCCAACTAGTATCTTCTTAGACAACCACCATCCCTTCTGTTAAAACACTCACTAACCCTAATTTTCAGATAGGAGAGCATCGCTCATTTTCTTTCTCTCTGACCAATGGCAGGAATACACAATTTATGTTTGTTCTACTGCCACACCGTTATTAATTTAGGAAGCAAAACTACAGAGTAGTGTATTCTGAAAAGTCTCACTGCCTTGAATAGTAGGCATGGGAAGAGAGGTAAGATATACTCAGATCACAGAAGGATATTTTTTTTTTAAACTCTCATGCATGGAGTCTCATGCCAAAAAATTTGAAATAGATAATACTCTCTAAATTATGTAAATTGATGCCTCTCTATTTAAGACCCTCCTGCTTTAAGAGGCAGAGGTTGTGTGTGGAAGAAGCACTTGTGGAGCCGTGTGTAAAGAGTCATAAACTTAGATAGTAAATAATAGGTTAGAAACAACAATTTGAAGTAAATATTTAAATGTCAGAATCTAACATTTATTTTGGGATCAAAGTGTGGCAGGAAGTCATTGCATGTCTGTGAAGGGCAAGGTGAGGTGTGCTGCCAATTTGGGTGCATGGCTGAAACACGAGCACTAAACATTTAACAATATGTAAGACAAATTGGTCCATCGAGGGAAAAATCTGTCAGTTTAAGAACTTTAAAATGTCATAGTAGTTAGATGAAAAGCACAAGGTGAATTCAAGCCCCAGAAAATTTGAATTCGAAACTCGTGTCTTTCATTCTTATTCTGAGTTGCAATAGATAATGACTGTCATTGCTATGAACCTGCCTTCTAATATGGGAGTCTTGCAATACTTTACTCCAAATGGCAGATACCATTTCATTAGTGTTGGTATCAAAATAGAGATTGCATCTTTTCTCTTGCATGAGAAAATGAAGGTATAAATGAGTTCTAGAATATATAGTAGATATGGTGAAGTAGAATATATTTAAAAGGAAATGGGGTGTTGGGGTAAATAAAGATGGAAAAATAATGTGATAGTAATAAAAAAGGAAACAAAGCCTATGTACATAGGAGGCAGGGGATTGTAGGGTGGGTAGGGGAATGGGAAAAAATGAGAATTAATTCATATCATATCATAAATTGGTACAAATTCTCAATGCTGAATGTGACCATGATATGTATATATAATGTACCAATAAAGATCTGAATTTTAAAAACAATATATGTATTCAACATATGAGGATTGTTATTAGTGTTATAAATATATATAACATATATATAATATAAACATAATATATATACTATATACTATATATTATATAGTATAATATATTATATAATATATTATATAATATATATAGTATATAATATATTTTAGATATATAATATAAATGATGTTAATTAGACTGTACTAAGAACTCTGAAAAATATAAAATTACACTGAAGATTTTACACTTATAGTTTTACTCGCAGAGACACAATACAAGTAAAACATCTAGTCCTATTAAAAGGATATATTCAAGTATATGTTCAGTGTTATGTAAGGATGCCAATACTAGTGCCCAGACCATATTTTAGACACTTTGGGTATAAACTATACCAATCAGAAAAGTTTACATTTCTCCTTTCTACAGAGCGGAAAGCTGAGGTGCAGTGACACAAATTGTGCACCAGGCACCACTACTAAGTTGGGTATTTAGGACTTGAACAGGAATAATTTCACAGACCATGTTGCTTTCAGTGGCGACATGTGCCTAAAACTATTCTTTGTTGTTAAATATTCATCTTTCCTATCCACAGTATTTCTACCTAAATTCAAACTGTTACATCTTCCCATCTTTTATTCCACAAAACACTTTAAAAATAATTTTCATACCTTTGGTTTCTTCTCTATTCATTTGTTTATATATTAATTGAGTGACTACTGCATGCCTGCCCTCTTCTAAATGCCGGATATATGGATGTGAATCTGTCCGTAGCTTAAAGGAAGTCCTTCTGCTGCCTGTGAAAGTTAATCATGATAATATTAATAACAGAGTAAAAGAGAGTGTTGTTTGATAAAAATAATTGAACTGCATAAAAAGAATGAATCATATGGAAAACTTATGGGATGGTTACTTATAGCAATTCAGTTGGAGAAAAAAGAGAGAGAGAAAGAGACAAAACATGAAAGAAATAAAATAAAGCAAATAGATTGTAGAAATCAGACCTTGCAGTCCTAAAGGCCAGAAAAAGGATTTTGACTTTTGTTCTCAATGCAAGGAGGAGACATATCAAACTATTCATTAGAAAATTGGCACAGTATTTCCCATTTTAGCAACATTTCTTATTTTCATCGCAAACACTGCGGGTAAACTTCACATGGCCTGATATTCATGAGTCTGTTTGCATTGTCCTGAACCCACAGACCTCATTTTCTCACTGCAATGGCTTCATTTCTATTAGCAGTAGCCATCGTGATGATAGTAATAGTAATCACAATCATAGTCTTTCTATTTCATAAGCTATAGCCCTGTAGATCTCAAACTATAAAGCAGTTAGTGTTTCACAAATTTAATTCCCACAGACGTTTTATTTGTAATGAAATATCCATTTATGTTTCAACAGATAGTGATGTTGTAGAAAAGAATTTTGGAAATCCCGATCTCCAGAAATAAGATTAAACACTAACATCCAAGGCCTTTCAGTGCTGCCACATTTCTCTCTCTCTACTCCTTCCTCCCCTGCCTGTTGGGGACAGTTTTGCCTTTACCTAGATCCTCTACTGAAATTCTATCAGCTCTTTAAAGACTATTACATTCTGCTTTCCCCGTACAGCATTCTGCATTCTGTGGCTATCACCGAACATCTGACTCTGGAGAACGTTCACTAATGGTCTGTTAGGATTCACAGCTCTGGAGGCCGGAAGTTCAAGAACTGGAGATCAAGTCTGTTTGGATCATGATGAGAGCCTCACGCTGCTCTGAGTAATGGTGGAAGTTGGAGGGGAAAATACTCATGCACAGAAAACAGATGAAGGGGCAAAAGGTCCACATTCCATCTCCCGTCCGGATCGACAGAAGATGATACCACGAAATAACTTTGTTGGGGACAAATCATCCTTTAACCACAATATAAGTTTTCCTTGATTTTTTGAGCATTATTTTCTGATCTCTGACAATGCTGCTTCATGCCTTTCTCACCACCCTTACAACTTACTCTATTCTTTCATATGGTAAAAAGACATCTATTATTTCTACTACAAGAATCACAGTGGATATCTTTGCTTCCAATTACTATTTATATGTAGGAGGAAACTTTAAATGCAACAGGAAATAATCATAACTAAAGCTTATTATTAATGTGATCACATCTCTTCTGATTAGATAGCTCCTTCATGTCTATGATTCAATTAAATATGTTGACCATTAAAGTTGTCCCAATTGTCCCAGTACAGATTTCTGTGATTTTGTCCTTAAAGCTTAAATTTTTATTAATTGAATTGTCAGTTAAACTTCTGTATCTCTAAAATTTGCCAAGCGGGTTCAATGTTTCAAATGATCCCTACAGTTTGATTCTGAAAAAAATTTTCAGAAACGTCCATGCTGCTCCTTATGATCCGATGGGAAGAAAAGCTAGTGCCCAGGACCGAGGTCCTTCTCCAGGGTTTTCTAAACAGATGAGATGCCACAGCAGTTGGTCGGAAACCTCGCTCTTTGAGATCTTGGCTGTTATTACACCCGCGCGGTTTGAGGTGGCCCGAGGGAGTGGCCCTCTCACCTGGCTCAGTCCAGAGGCCTCAGAAGTTCAAGTCAGAGAAAGAGACAGATGGAAACTTTTCTTCTGACAGTTAGAATATCGTCTGAAATATGAAGATATAATATCCTAATTATTTAACTAGAGAAGTATAGTTAAGCTGGAAAAAATGTTAATTTAAAATTTAAATGCATTTTTGCTTTGTATTACCTCATTTATAAAAAAGCAATATTACTTATTCAATATGTAAGATGAAATAATAAATAATTTTCATGAAACTTTATTTTTAATAATTTAGAAAGTAATCTGTTTTCAAGAAATGATTTCAAATCTTCCAATTTGAAAAAAAAAAATACTACGTTAGTGATACCAAAAAAGGCAATGCATGGTACAGACAAAAGAAAATCAGATCATCTCATGTTTAAATATTGGCTTGCTACTGAAATTTTATATTCACAATTTTACTATTTTATTTTTTTCTTTGCTGTAAATTTCTTATACTTCAAGATTTAGCTGGTGCCTGAGACCTGAAGATTATTTAAGATTCAGTCAAGTGGACACTAGATAAGTGACTATAAGGATCCCTGCATGTTGGAGGTATCTAAATACTAGAAAAAGTGACTAGCATGTATAAATTCAGAAGAGTATGATAATTTTTAAATTTCAGTGTAGTAAAGATATGATAGAAACAAATTTCTCTTAGATAAAATTATTGGTTGTAGTTGAAACATTTTAGGATACAACACTATATCTTAAAATTATTATTCTGAAAAAAAAGAATAAAAATGATAGCTTTTTAAAAAGAATCACTTGAGCTCAAATATAACACGAATAAGAGTTTGACAGAATACAAATAGCAAGGCTCCTGTGATGTTTCTGTTTTTGTTTTGCACTAGAATCGAACTCAAGGCCTCAGGATTTCCGGGCAGGAATGCTGTTCAACCCCGGCCCCCAGATTCACTTGCTTTGAGATCTAAAGATTCTGTGAAGCAGGAAGGAAAGATAGAAAGTAATTAATTGGGTGAGTGGAGGAAGAACAAGAAGGGAGCAGAAAAGAGATTAGCTGGAGCTCGATCCACAAAGTAACTGGAACGTGAAAACATCTTCATCTCTCTTTTATCTCAGAACATGAAGGAAGCCTTTAAACCTCTTTAAATAAAAATATTGTTTATTTATCTGATGTATGAAGAGGCTTCATCTTGAATATGTTTTCTTTCCTTGATCTGATGATGTTTTTGTCATTTAGTTTGCTAGTATCTTATAATTTATAATGCATCAAACTACTGCTTTTGTAAGCTATGGAAAACGGGAATAAGTTCTTCCTTGCACTAACATTTGTTTGCTTTTGCTGTTATTCATACTATTGTCTTTCAATTCTGAAAAAAATAAAAAAAAACTGATAGTCTAGTGCATGAAATGATAAAGTGCAAAGAGTAGAAGATAACTGAAGTGTGTCCTATTGCTCATTTCTCGATTGAAATATGAACTTGTTGCATTTATTCTTGGAATTTCATAGGACTAAATGTTACTTTGTTATGTACTCAGGACATTTTAATTTTACAAAATAGCTTTTAAAATATTTTGATTTAGATAAAAAGGGATATTCATCTTAATTTTTTTGTTTCTTCTAATTTTGAAACACATTTTTTAAAAAAGCATTTTTTTGTCTTTTGTAAGTCATAATTATACAAATAAAATGAGGTGCATTTTTAAACTATTTTATCAACTAATAATTTGAATATATTATTTGATGAACTGTGGTCTTATTTTAATATAAGATGGATATTTTTATATATGTAATGGTTGTAACTTTATAGCCTTGAAATGAAGCCATAGTAAATACAGGAATTGCATTCTGAAAGAGCGTGTGTCCAGTTTTGGACTGAGGTCTTCAACTATGCTGACGCAGCTTTCCCTGAAAGAGTGTCTCTGCAAGCTAGAGAGCATGGAGAATTAAAATGTTCACCCAGTGTGCTAATCTAGTTCAATGTGAAGATTTTTCCATCTTGAGAATAGAAGTGGAATAACATATAGAAGAACTAGGCTAGTTCTAAGATTTTTAGCCTATGATAGATGAAAAGGATATAGTCAAAAGGGCAAGTGAGCAACAGAGCCACACTTGGTGACAGTCTCAGTACATAAAACACTTTTCTATATCCTGGAACAGTCACAGAAAACAAAAGTATTCATGCTGTCCACAGACAACTGTACAGTTACTTCATTACACATACCCATAAACCATGAAGGCCCAGGATTGGCACATGTGGGCTTATCAGGCATATAAAATTATTTTGCATATAAGCAGAAGTAGACAAAAGAGTGTAAGCAACATCTTCTGAAATAAGGGGATGTCAAATCCAATTCTAAACTTTTACTTAAACATTTCTGATATGTGTATGGTTTAAAGAAAAAGCATCCCTTAGCTTTTCAACACTATTAAATTTTAGTGATACACTTTATCATCATCTATTTTTTTTCCTCTTCAGTACAGTAAGGATTGTCTGGGATTTTAGTTACTAAAGAGAAAACATGTGTAGATGATTATGCTATTTGGAACACATCAATAGTGAAAAGCAATTAATGGCATGAGAGAATTGTGTGTGTGATGTTTATCTTGCTAATTTTTTTGTGGGGATTGAATTATTTTTCTCTATGTGACTTCATTCATTTATGAAATACAT
The DNA here is from genome assembly GCA_004026965.1 of Petromus typicus. NCBI lineage: Eukaryota > Metazoa > Chordata > Mammalia > Rodentia > Petromuridae > Petromus > Petromus typicus. The sequence continues at coordinate 29,312 of PVIR01012845.1, read as the reverse complement.
TGAAGAATCTATTTAAGCAGTTGTATAGAAGTAGAAAATAATAATTCAAGAAAAGATGTGATTAATTTCAGAAGAAATAATGTGGACAATAAAGAAAAAAACTTTACTTTTGCATTTATTGCAAAATTAAAAGAAAGCCAGGATAGTTAGTGCTTTGATTATCTGTAAATTTGGAGTTAAGTGATTGTAATCCCCTCATTAACATCTTGTTAAAATCGACTGGTACACAATTATCTTTTGATTTCTTCAAAAAACAATGAAGTCTACAGCAGTCTTACCTTACACTGAAGCTGCTTTGTTTTATATTCTAATTCTGCTGTTACATAGTTTCTAAATATCGTGCTTTTCTGTCAGTAAATGAAACTTACCTTTTTGATTCAAAAATAGAGATGAAGATAATGATGATAAATATTTCACACTTTCGTATATAATAATTAGAGTGTGTTTGGATTGCAAGGAAAGAGAGAGAAAGGGATAGAGAATGAAAATTTACAAATATGGTGACGTGTAATAACTGGTAAGGTAAAATATTTTACATTGAAACTGAATTTAAAAACACATTCCTCTATATTAAAAATTAATTGTGAAATAATTGTCGTTTCAAAGAATCTTCTCTGATAATTTTGGTATTCTGTTCAATAATCAATTGTGAATTGCCAGACAAGGCTCAACTATGTCTGTTTTATGGATGCCTATCATGAAGTGAAGGTTGTGGAACAACATGTAGACTCACAACAGTTGCATTTCACACTTTGCATTAGATAATTTTAAAACTTTCTTTAAGACATCCATTGCCTCTTGTTTGACTTATGTTAAAGAAAGAAATCAATTGTTAGATCTTAGTGTTTAAATGAGAAGCAAACATTTGTTACTATTCTGTTTCTATATCAATTTGATTGAAAATAAATATTCAATTTTTAAAGGGATTTGTTAATATACTTATTTAAAATTTTCTGTTAAAATCTTGAAATCCAAATGTCTGCTTACCATACAGATACTGAGCTTAATAGAGTAGCAAAAACAAATCCCCACTATGGAGTGCAATCATGATGTGTATATTTAATGTACCAATAAAGATAAAAAAAATCATCTTGAAACCCTGTGTGGAAAGTTTTCTGATCACTATTTTTTATGTTATACTCTTTAGTTACCTTATTCTTATTAATTATAAAGTTTAAAATATAGCTTTATAAAATAAATATGTGGTTGTAAAAATGTTTTACCTTCAGAAGGAATGGTAATTGAAGTGAATGTTTTGTGTGAGATTTTACTTAATTAGAAAATCTATTCTCTTTTAATATTTCACAACAACAAAAATTTAATGAACATATTTTAAAGTTTGGGTTTACACATAGTTAATGAGTCTAAGAAATTCTTTGGATGTAAACTAAATTTTTTGATATATTTTAATAGTACACATTAAAAGTATTTTATAAACAATATTTTGTAGTGATTATACCGCATTAAATTTAGATAGATTCCATAATAATCATTTGTTGTAATTCTCCTATCAGTATATGAATGCTTAGTTACATGAAGATAGACTTTTGAAGCCATTATAAAAAACTGGACAAGCTGTCTCAAATCACAAATTTAATTAAATCCAGATATTGCATTAGGAACCTCAAAAATCACAGAATATGACACAGTGGTCAATTTTTGTGTCAGTCTATATTTTTCACATCCTCTTTAAAATTGGTTTGATCAATACCATTAGTATTTGGTGCTCAGATGTATTAATAATGATATTTCATTAAGATATTCTAATTTCCTATTTACTATTGAATTTATACAACTGAATAGTGGCCCTTGACATGTGTACAATTATTATTTTAGTGATTAGTGGCAGCTCTAAGCCGACAGGCAGTCTAGATACTTTTAGTCTTCTTCCAGCATCTTTTTAAATATTTTCTATTTCACAGCTTCAACTATATACTAGAATCATCTTTTTAGTGTATTTCTTTAGCGTTTGCCCAGGGCATCTCCGATCTTTCTGTCTGTCTGGTGGAGCAGATTGGCTATTTGTTTTTGTAACTACACAAAACACTGCTCGATTTTCTTTGCTTATTTTACCTTCTGTTTGGGTCTCATCCAGTGATTGCCTCCAGACTGGAAAATTTCTTCTTTGAAAAGTCAAGTGTAGTTTTTTAGCTCAGTTTGAAAATATTGGGGATTTATTGGAATTTTTATCCATCACATTTTATCTTTCCAAAACTTTGTGGTGTCCTCAATAATATGACTATAATGTACCCAGTTTTATCGGTTATTCTTATGGGGATCTTAGCTCTTTATAATATGCTTTCATGTGGGAAGTTAAATACTTATTTATTTTTTATTCAAATCTTTATTGGTACATTATGAATGTATGTCATCATCACATTCAATATTGAGAGTTTGTAAGAGAATATGACACTACTTGATTCTCTTTTTCCCCCTCCTCCATCCACCGTGCAACCCCTGCCCCTTATATACATAAGCTTTGTTTTCTTTTTTATTATCATCACATTCTTTTTCCCTTATTATTTATGCCCACACCCTCTTTCCTTTTAAATATTTTCTGTTTCACAATATTAACTATATATAATAGAACTCATTTACATCTTCATTTTCTCATGCCAGAGAAAATATTTAATATTTATACATCTGTGACCTATTTATTTCACTTATGAGGATGTCCTGAAGGTAAATCCATTTGAGTCATTCATACTTAAGTATTCATTTTTAAATGAATACATGTATTTTCCTGATAACAATGTTGAGTACCTGTTCACAGATGCTTTGAGTATCCTCTTCAATCAAATGGCTGTTAACATCTGTTCTACTCTTATGTGATCATTTTTAATGATTGTTAGTAGTTTATTATTTGATCTTCCACTCTGTGGAAATTTATGAATAATTTTAACCAACTATTTGACTTTTAAGATTAGAACTGTTGTGTCTACTTCAAGAATGCTATGGTTGGCTCAAGATTATGGGATCCTCACCTTACTTTTTCACAAGGTTCCTAAATATCTTTTCATTATTATATATGTATAAGCCATGACATTCCTTTGATGCACACTTTGAGGTAGAAGTCAAGGTTCCTTTTTTTCCCCCATTATATTTAGGATACATTCTGTGCTTTACAAGGGAGATGAATAAAATTGCAATTAAAAGCTAGCCTATACTATTGAAATTAGAAGTCTAGAACTTCTATAATGTATTATGTATGTACGTATGTACGTATGTACGTATGTATGTATTTTGGAAACGGTCTCATGACAGAGCCCAGCCTGGCTTGAACTCAAGGCAATCCTCCTGCTCTCATCTCCTGAGCATTTTTAAGTATAATTATTAAGCTTAAAAAATTAAGTGAATGTATTAAAAAGTTCCAGGATTTATGATAATGGGAGATCAATCTGAGGACACTATCCAGACATAGTTCTGTTGCAGTGACAGAAATAAAGAGACCAAAATAAATAAAGAGAATGAGCATCAGTACTATTTGAAAAATGTCGAAGATACCAAATGAGAGTATTGAAGAGGGAGCTTCTTGAGCAGATAACATCTAAGAATTTTTCAGATGGATTCTCATTGTCAGATACAGGAAAATCTTATCATAGGCCCCCTGATTGAAATAAATCTTCATGTTTAGATATCTCGGCAAAACTATATTATTTAAGGAAGAAGAAAAAATCCCAGAAAATAAAAAAAAATATGCAAACCATAAAAGGATGAGAACAGACCTATTAACATTGCAATGATGACATAGAATAAATAGAATACTGTTGTGATGTTAATAATCATTAGCTATGTAATAATTTTCTCTAAACAACCGGTATCACATTAATCTTTAATAAATACTTTTATGAAATTATAATCATTATCATTATCTTCTCCTCTATTATTATACTTAAATTTTGTGTTTTCTCTGTGCTTCTGGAAAAAAAAAGCAAACAAAGATCTGTATCTCATTTGTACAGGAAGAACAGCCAGAAACACAGATGTGAAAAAGAAATTTTCAACACATGTAGGACAGAGGAGCAGATCAAACAGTCTGGTGCTCAGGTGGAGGAGCTCTCCTGTCATCAGTGGAGAATGAGCTGGAATGTACAATCATGTGTGGTGGAATTTAGTACTATGACGACTCCATGGAAATTATATTTACTATGATGACACTAAATATGTTCTCTAATTTCTTCTGGATATTGAAAGGTACTTAAAATAATTTGCTTTAATTTTGATGTTCAACATTATAAAATATTTTTAAACTTTCTTTGAAATTTTGTTACCTAAAACTTTGATGTCAATATTTCCTATTATTATATTACTGTGGCCAACAATAACATGTGAAAAGAAAAGAAAAGTAAGAAAACACCCAAAAGAAATATGAGAAGCTTTTTCATTTTGGCTATTTTTTCCTATGCTGACTCTGTGCTCCAAGACTGTATTTTGTACTTTCTTCTTTTTCCTCTCATGAACCAGACTGATGCTACAATCTGTGTATATTCAAATTGGTTTAAATTCCTGCTTTGTATGTATGCCTAACAAAGCATTGTACTTGACAAGGTTACATTCGCTGTTTGGTGACAAAATAACAGTATAATTGAAGTATAGAATGGGAAAGTTCATTCACTTCTTATGTTACTCATTTTTATTGATAAAGATAAGATGTGATTTTTCAAATGTTCTCTTCTTTGTAATGTTTACATGGCTTAGTCATCAAAGGTCTTTACTTTGTGTTTTTCGATAACAAACCATTATGTAAGGAGATACACTATGTTCTAATTCTTTCCCTAAGTTTTATAACTAAATAACCTTTTTGAATAAAATATTGCAACAGTGTTGCATTTTGAGGATGAAGGTGCTGTTTTCTGAAAGGTCAATTCAATTTGGGAAATGTTTTCAGTTCAGGCAATATATTATAAACTGTGGAAACCTGTGGCAATTTTCAGGCTCACTAACAACGGGAAGTAGATTTCAGTCATTCACAATAAGATGGCAGCGCGGTGACATTTGAAGTCTGGACAGGGCTTTTGCATTCATCGGAGGTGACTGAATGCTGTGCTTTTTCCAACTGCCAGATGACATTCAAATGTGCATAAAAAAGAATATCAGAATACTGTGCAAAATGAGTGAAACCTCATCATTTCACTGACAATATTATTTTACAGCCGGCATGGATTTAATATATTAAATTAATAAATCCCTAAGAAGCAAGAAATCTCACACTTTTCCAACAACTGTATCTATCCTAGTTACTGCTTCTGAATTTCAGTGAGTCACTTGCTTTGTTTAATTTTCCAGATAGATGTCAGTGTCCATCAAGACATTGGCAGGGCACTATGCAGTGAGACAGAAAATTTGTGAAACATCTCTCGGAAATTCATGGTTGTTTCATAATCTGTTTTCATATGTTTATTTATTTCAAAATATATGAAACTGTCAGTATAAGGGTCAAAAGATCGCAGCAATGTCTTTGTTTCCTTGCTAGTGTTTTTATTTAACTTGAAAAATAAACTGCAGTACCAAAGAAGTGATGAAATAAAGGACACATGAGTCATAATAGCATCAAAATGGTAAGTGCACAACCACAGCTGTCATGAGCGACTGTCATATAAAATCATAAAAATATCTATCTTGGTAACCAGACAACTAACATGCTATCATTAAGACCCTAGAAAATACATAAATACTCAAATATCTTTAAATAAATAGGAACATTTTTCTGAAATGCATCATAACTATATCTGTCTTTGACCTTACGATATATGTATACCAGGAGTTGCCATGTCATTTAGCAGTTTTCATCTACTTTTTCTAATGAACAGCAAACTTCATACAGTATCCTGGGGCTCCCCAGGGAAAGTTATAAAGAAGTATATGGAAGTAATGTAGTGCTTTTGATTTTAGGAGAAATGCTCCCTAATGACTAATAAATAGTCATCAATGGTACTTTACTTTAAACTGCTCAAATGTGGAACTACAAACAGGTTTAAAATTTAATATATCTTTTAATTTTATTAAAGAAGATATTATTTTTGAAAATTCACCAAGGATTTTCAAAACAAGGACAATAGGCTTCATATTCTTCTGGTGATTTGTCAGTAGGAGCATAATTTGGTTCCTTGGTCCTCAGTTCAAAGACAGCCTTATCATTTGTTTTCACTCTTCTTGTTTTGTTACATGAATTTGGGATGTTCTGATGCTCATTTAATAGGTTGGGGCTGAGTAGAATTTCCATTCACACAGTACAAATACAAAATGTCTTGGCATTTCTTTTTTCTTCATGTTTAAAATTAAGTAAAAGTATGCAGAACTTATGGGATTTTCCAAAGCTTCCCTAATAATGTTTATCTCGAGCCAGGGATTTAGGACAGTGGTTCTGGTGCCTGTCTTGCAAGTGTGAGGGCCTAGGTTTGATCCCCAGTAAGCACGTAGGACAATGCTTTGCAAGAAGACTCACGTCCACCAGCAATCAGAACCACTTACCACAGTGCCAGGCATGGTGGGTCATGCCTGTAATTCCAGCACGTGGGAGGCAGAGGCAGGAGGATTGCTGTGAGTTCCAGGCAGAGCTCAGGGACAGCCTGAAATATAAAAAACTAGACCCTGTCTCAAAACAAACAAATAAATATTAATAATAATATTTGTCTCAACAGAATTGGCTTAGGCACAATAATAGCCACTCTTCTTTATCACTTTAACAATTTCAGTTGAATGTTTAATAGGCATTTTAGGCTTCTTATGAGAAAAGTGTAAAAATAAAACTTACTTTTCCTCCACAGCATCCCATTTTCTGCCCCCTAACTTTTAACTACCGAATTTCAGTAAGTGGCATCATTTGTCCATCGTACCTTCAAGCTATTTAACTTCTGCCTTTCCTTCCTGTTCTCATCTAATTCATCCTATGTCCTGTAAAATTCATTTCCAAAATATAGTTTACATTTTCTTCTTTCCACTGCCTGTGTCAAGTTACCACTGTCTTTTGTCCACACTTCCGTGGGAGCTGGCTTATTGCCTTTGTTTTGTTCATTCTTTCCCAGAACTCATCCATTTGCTCATTCTATACATTGAATCCCACTGTGTCACAGTCCAGTTTGAACTTTACACCACATCTTCTTTATACCAGGGATAAAAACCACAGATTTTCCATCTTCCTGTAATTCCTCCTGGACCTGCCTGCAGACATCTTTCTCTGCTTTCTTCACTACCTCCCTTTACTGTGTTATAGACACAATTTACTGTTAAACTTATCAAATCAACTTAGCTCCTTTCAGGATTTTTACACTTACTGTTCTAGAGCATTCAATCAAGTAACAATTTTTTACATAAAATATTATCTTATTAGCATATGAGCTATATTTGTTAGCATACTTGTTTTATTATTTATTTTAAAAAGTATTTATATTCCTTGGCCAGGAATTTACTTCAGCAGCACAGCACTTGCCTGGAAAGCTTGTGGTACTGATTTAATCCCTGTTACCAAAAACTAAAAGATAGAGGTGGAGATTTAGCTCTGTGACAGTGTGTCTGACTCATAAATGGAAGATATTTAGTTCAGTCCCCTGCACTATACACAAAAAAAGAGATAAAATATATATATATTTTAAAATGTACTTGAGATTAGTAAATTTGCTACTTTACATTGCTTACCAAATAATTTGATGTTCAAAAAATATTTGTTTACTGAATGGCTAACTCCCAATCTTCATCTTTTATTCACCCTGAGGAAAATAATCATTGTTTTTCAAGATAGTTTACATTGAATTTCAAGAAAAGAGTATGTGCAAAAGAAAAATCTCTTCAAAAGAAAATCATACTGTTAACTTATTGTAATTATACTTCTATAGGAAAACCTTCCTTTGTAAGAATAACTTAAAATGTTAAACTGTGAATTCGTCTCAATTTTTTGTGATATTTGACATAATTGTTTATGTTCAATCAAAAATTTTCTTATAAATTAAACTAAATTAATCAAACATAGGGAGCAACTCTTTGTATCTTTCATCTGACCTGCAGACTGTGTCTTCTCTACAGCATTTGCATTTATACTGATTAATATACTCCATGGCTCCATTAACTTTCACAACTTGAACACAGTATTTTATTTAACCAATTTTAGTGACTCAACCCATCGCGGGTTGACAGCATCCTGTTCTTTATTTCTATGTCAGGGGTCTCAAGTCCCAACATTGATCTTTTGGACTGGAGTATACAGCAGAGGGCCTGGAGGGAGAAAACAGCTCCCCCACACTGATAGCTGCTCCCATACCTCCCCAACTGCCTGTCAGGTTCTCAGAGTAATGTGAATTGCACTGTGAACTGCACATCTAAGGTGTCCAGGTTGTGGGCTTCTTATGAGAATCTATGGGCTGATAGTTAAGGTGGTGACATAGGGCTGGAAACAGTTGCAAATATAGATTAACTTGACAGAGATGTTTGACTTCACCTAGAATGTAATAAATCCATTGCTTGTAGACTCATAGCAAAACTATTTCAGCAATGAACTGCATCTGGTGGTGAGTGAGCCGATACACTTCAGCTGTGCACCTCTGTCTATTGGATGGCTTGTGGTCAGATTTTGACACTTATTCCATCTCCAACCCCTTGGTTCTTCTACTTCTGTCTGCACCTTTTTTTAATACTTTACTCAGGCATGGTATTCGAAGCTCATATGTGAACACCAGCCAAGATGACTAAAAACTAATTTCCACTGGAGAACCTCAGAAAAGAAGAAAAAATGCAATAATGAGAAGTGATGGACTCTAAGATTGTCAATAAGAATAAAGCAGCATTTAAAATTATATGCCAAGAGTTTTACTTACATTTTGGGTTTATTGCAACAGGCAATTCTCATGCTCCCTCCCACTTTGTATTATAATTGGCCATCCAACAAAACCTTAAACCTTCAAATTGGCTTCACCACGTGGAAACTGAATGTGGTGCATTGCAAGAAGGATCCTTGGAATTTTTAAAAAGAAACCAAACATCAACACAAAGAATAGAAGCAATAATTGAAGGTGACCTCTTCATCAAATATGTGTTCACTGAAAATGTTGTGCTTAGTTGCTAACCTCAATCCAAAAGCTAAGAATTGTTTTACTACTGCTAAAGTTGATTTTCCCTGTTTCCAAGGATATAAAACATGAATTTTTAGTGGACTGCAGTTCAAAAGGTGAAAGTATTTTTCTTTTGCCTATCATCACAGCTAGGTGAACTGATGAAATAGCAGAGGTTATTGAGGAAAAATTATTAGAGAAGATTAGGGGGTCACAGTAGTATGAAATCCAGATTGATAGGTCAACTAATGTTGACAACAAGGCATGGGTGTCAGTGTTTGTGCTACAAATCATTTAAAGAGGATGGGCACAAGGACATAGTATGTGCACTTTTGCTGCCCAACACCACAAATACAGCATTAGTCAAGTATTTGAATGATTATGTGTGAGAAAAACTTAACTGGTTATTTTGTGTTGGTAAATATGGTGGCCATGACAGGAAAGCTTTATGGTTTCATAACTCTGGTTACACAGAATGTCTGGATGTGAGTCTCCCCACTGTATCAGGCATAGAGAAATACAGGCTAGACAAAAAGAGGCATGCATTTAACAGTTTTTTGGAGAATATAGTTAGAAGTATAAACCATTTTTAAGCATGTAGCCTAAGCTTTCCTTTGTTCATCTAGCTCTTGGAGGAGATTAGGTAGAGAACAAACACAAAAGTGAGATGGGTTTCTAAAGGAAGTTCACTGGCCAGAATTTCTGTGTTACAAGAGCCACTCCAGAGATTTCTTTTAGAAAAATAAGTATCACTGGCAGCCTATTTCAAGGACAAAGAATTGGTTGCAAAACTTTCTTACTTGCGTGACACAGTCTACCTGTTCAATGAACTCAATCTGTTGCTTCAGGGGAGCAAGTCATCTATGCCTAAGTTGGCAGATAAAGTGGTTACATTCAAAGCCAAAGTGGAATTATGTGGTTGAGGAGGGAACATGGAATTTTTCACATGATTCAAAAGCTAGCAGAGATTTTGAAAGAGACTGACCCTGGGCCTTATTTTCCCCAGCTGCTGCGTGATCATCTATCTCAGGTCTCCAAAGAGTGTGAGCACTATTTTGCAACCACAAAAGAACTCCAAACTGGAAAGCAACAGATTCATAACTCACTTGCAAATAGTACAAATCAAATGAATCCACTTTGTTAAATGTGAAATTTCAAGTGGTCAGTATGCTTCAAATATCTACAGACAACTTTAAATTTCCATACATTCTGGATTAAAGTCAAAATGAACTTTAAGAAAAAAAAAACTGAATGTTTAAAAAAAAGAAAAAAAAGTTTATGGATAGAGGGGCTGTGTGGGGTTTGTGAGGGGTAGAGGAATGGGAAAAAATGTGAGTTAAGTCATATAAAACCTGGTACAAATTCTCAGTGTCAAGGGTGATCATGGTGTGTATGTGAAACGTACCAATAAAATAAATTTTAAAAAATAAAGTCAAGGTGGAATATTCAAAAGTACCAATTCCATTTTTAACCATTTTTCTTTGTAAACAAGATTTTCAGCAGTAAGAGAAATCAAAATCAGCTTACGAAGTCGATTGGGCATAAGCAGCCAATCTTCATGTGTCACTGTCTCCCACCACCCCTAGTTAAGACCATTAAGTTACAAAAAAACTAGTTCAGGTATCAAACACATTTGCGTTATGGTGAGTCTTCTAATGATTTTATTATGTATCACCACGTATTCATAAAGGAAATAAAATACACAGTACATGTAATGTGCTTGAACCAGCCTGAAACCACATTCTATAGTGGGCAATGGAAAAGCGATCTTCTAGGAAACCTGACCCTTGGTGCAGGTATGGTAGGAAAACAATGTTGTATGAAATAAATTTATTTTAGAACCCATTCATGATTAAGGCTATATAATATTTTCCTTTTTTGTTACTGGATTATTTCATTTAACAAAATGATCTTTCATTCCATAGATATTATTGTAAACTATAGGATTTCATTTTTATCATTGGCCAAAAAGTATTCCATTTGTATACTTATGTATCCGATGTTTTTAGCAATTTATCAGATAATGGGCATTAAGGTTCAATTTCTATTGTTTGAGAATACTAGTGCAATAAGAGGGGACTGCAGACATCACTTAAACATACTGATTTCATTTCTTTGCATATACATAGCCAGAGGCAGTGATGTTGGACCATTTAGCAGTAGTTTTTGAGGAATTTCCATGCTGTTTTCTCATGAATGTAAAACTTATACTCCCACCAATAGTGTACAAAACTATAATTTATTTGAATAAACATTCCACTTCTTTAATGATCCAAAGTCTTTTTTAACTGTAATATATTTCAATGGTATCTCAAAAGTATCATCATCTTTTCCAATCTTTCCCTTTTCATTCTTTGTACATTTTTAAATAGCATGTCTTCAAGCTCACTAAAGTTTTTTTCTGTTTAATCTATTATTGAGTCCTCTTAAATTTTAATTTTACTTTTAGTATAGTTTTCAACTCATTGATTTTGTCTGAAAATTGCTTCCATTTCTTTTCTATGCTATTGGAGTACTGTATAAGTTTTGTCTGGTTTTTGGAAACTAATTAACTCTCTTCAAATAACTTTTTCAAATCACTAGAGATCGGTCATCAGGGATGGCTGTCTGCTTGGTTTAGAGCATACTGCTCTGATGTCTAGAGGACACTGAGTTTCCTAAGGGCACATGATACTTGGCGTACAGCATTGTGTCTGGCTCTTGAATGACCAGGCATTTATTTCACTCTTCGTTACTTGGTTTTTGCTTGTGTATCTCTTAGACATTCAAGTAGGCTGTTTTCTCTCTAACTCTTTAATCATCTCCATTACTTCACTACTACATGATGGCATAAGTCAGGGCTTATTACAAGTCCCTGTTGGTGTGCTGTTGCTGCTCCCATGAGAGTGCTCTAAATCTTTAGTTGGTGTGTTGTTCAGCATGAATTTCGGGAACATTTAAAAGATGGTTTGTTGAGGAAAGCTTCTCCTTGAGTCAAAGGTAGGCTCCAATGTCTCCCAGTAATCTCTGGCTCTTAGTTAGGAGCTGTGAAACTTCTCTACTCTGAGCAGAATCACTGTGAAACTATTGGCCCCAGGCCCTGGCTCTGTCTGTGCAGCCCTAAACACATGGTGAGCCCACAGCTGTCTGACACCAAAACACTGGCAAGGTGAAATGTTATTCAAAATAATTTATTTACTGGCCATAAAAGATATTGAATATCAATGTGTTCATTCAGGTGGTGTTTATTATAGCTAAACTCTAAAGATTAGAAACTTGTACTATGCTGCTTACCACAGAATCATTCTTTTAGCCAATATTACTGAGCACATATGTTTTTACCCTGAGGCAACTAAAAATTTCTGGTGGATTCTTGTTAAAATCTGAGGTTAAATGATTTACATGTAAACAATGTATGTATCACACCTTTTTTTACTTGCAGGTTTGAAATGTTTAAAAATAGAGCCTTCTAGTTAAGAGATACATTTTTCCTTTTTTTGTTGAGTTTACATGGTAAACAAAGTGAAAAGAGTATCAGAACATTGATGTGAAAGTGGACAAGAATAGAAAAACATCTCTTGAATGTATATGATTTTCCTGCATTCCTAAAGTTCTTATCATAAGTGACTTGAATGACAACTCTATATACTGATTTATTTATGTAGTGTCTTTTAAGAACACAAAGGCAAAGTGTGGAGAACTTGACCATTAGAGGTAGGTGTTCGTTTTTTGTCTTTGGTTTCCTGGGGTGCTTGGTATCTATATGAGACCTTCTGATGTTACCTTTATCAAATGGTTGCTTCATCCATTTCTACAAAGAACTCTTTCTATACTCTGCATTTAAAGGAAAGGGGATATTGTGGACATTTACAGTACTCTTTCAAATGGAAAGATTTCATAATCCCTGTGGAAAACAAAACTCCCCAAGTGCCCATTGTAATCAAGTGAATGGCAAGGACACATTTTCAATTGCATTTTCAGAATAGTTGTTTTTGACCTTTATGTCATTTCTGTAAGCATTTAACACTTATAAAAAGACATCAGATTGGTAATTGATTGACAGTATAAGTGGATTAACTGTGTTCTATCCCCAAAGAATCTGATGAAAAAGAGTTTAATCAAATAAACAAACAGAAAAGAATGGGAGGTTAGTAAAGCAGGTATCTATCTACTTAGAATGATAAAAATGACAGTGAAACTCATCAAATGCTTATCAAACTTATCAAAGGAAACTGTTCAAATGTGGCGTCCTCCAGAAAATGGAAGAAATGGGAACTGTGCTTCGTATTTCAGTAATCTGAAAGTTTTGTGCCAGTTATAGAAATTTCTTGCATGTATATTCTATAAGTTTAAATTGTGTGTTACTGGTATTGCCAACTGGTTTTACCTTATGAAGTGTGAAAGGTGCAGTGCCCTGTGGGAAACAGTGTGCTCGATGCTTGCACCCTTTTCTGAAGTCTGCAGCTGCAAAAAAGAATCTATTTAAATCAAATGCATCTCACAGTGTATTACATTAGGCAATTTTTATTTAAGTGAGTTACTCTTCAAATACTCATTCTAACCACAAATAAACAAGAACTTAGGACTTCTGTGTTTTAGTATTTCATAAATAATACTAAAATCTGGAAGTGATGAGCTAAAATTATAGTTATATATGTGCATTATATGAAAGCAGATGTTCAACAAGGAAATCTTGAAAGATAAATTTGTTTATTTTTTTGATTCATCCTGACTTCCTGATGTACATCTGCTCCAATGTGCACATCTAACCTACTGTGAAGTATTGAAAACTAGTTGCCTAATGGATAGTATTGGGAGGGTTCAGCTAGAGTGTAACTGCAAGTCCAATTTAAATGGAGGCTGCATACTTTATTTCAGGCAGATAAAGACCATTTCCAGGAATACATTTTAGGAAGAAAGGTCTAAACAATTCACTTCTACTTACATTTTCATTCTTTCTGCTTTTCTTACCACTTTTCTATTTTATATCTAATGATTTCTTTTGGCGTTTCAATGTATTACTTCTCCCAAAAAGAGTAAACACACACCAGAAGTGACCTGACTCCGTAGATCATTTAAAATAAAATGTGTAAGAGCTCATTCTTTTTGAACTGAGCTTTTTTGCTAGGGCCCAAGACTCTAAACTAAACCTGAGTAGTTTCACCATGCTAGTTGTCCTATAGTTAGACAGAACATAGAGATAGACAAAGCACAGGAAATTCACAGCAACTGATCTGAAAGGGGCCTGGCTGTGAAGCTGTCATATAAAGCAAGTCCCCTCTGCTATACCCTGAACAAGGGGGAAAATCTTACCTAACTTAAGGCAAGTCAACATGCTCTTTGAACTATACTATGTCCTTCCTTCTGCTCCAGCTACCTGTGCAAAAATGACAATTTTGCCATACCCAGTGACATTCTTTCTGTTCCGTGCACTGGACACTTCCCAGCTCATGAATAACAAACAAATCAGTTAGGTTTCTGCTACTAAATTTCTTGAAATTCTATTCATTCCATATGAATGTATGCCTAAACCTATGCCTTTGTTTACAGTAGTTCTGTGAAATAAAGCTGTAAGAATATTTATCCTCAGCTTTCTCATGATTGAACTCCACGATGGTACACAGTAAAATTATAATGAGTTTAATGACATATCATTTTTAATTTTTCATATTCGATTTGAGTACATATTAATATCTTACCATTTAACAACTGAGATCACCATAATAATCAAAAGTAAATGAGAAGGTTTCATTTTTGATATGACAGAATTTAGAAGTCAGTAACTTTTCTTAAAATCAAACAAAAGGAAAAAATGGAATAAAATTGTCTAGAACAATATTTCCCTTTCCAGAAATTTACCAAAGTTAACAAATTATGAAATGGTTATCACACACACACAAATTGAGAGCAAAAGGGTGGCATTTGTCGCCTTTAGTCTGAAACTCTGGGACATCTTACCTTCAGCTCTTCCTGCTGGGAGGGTTAGAGGATTTTTTTCTCAATTCAAACCTCCCTGAAACCTTGGAAACTTCACTCTCAAAGCAGGTGAACACAGAAACCCACTGTTGCTATTACAAGTAACAAATTATGTAGCAAATAACCAATTAAGTTCTGTGGTTGTATTTGGGGCAAGGAGTGGACAAGGGAAAAACAATGAATATGAGAGAATGGGACAGAGAAAACCTTCTGCAAGTCCCTGTCAAGTTGAAAAATCATGCAAAGCTGTAGAAGAAACCTAAAAATGCTGGAAAGAAGATTAGAGCTGAGATCAATATAAATATATATATATATATATATATATATATATATATATATATATATATATATAAGAACTGACTAAACTATAAATTTTTCCCCAAATCACACAAAACATCAGCTAAAGTTGGAAGCCTTATTGGCCTGACATATTTGCTCATATCCTCTGTGCAAACATTTCTCTGACTGGTATGAATGCAGAAAATTTGACAAACACTGGGAGCCAACTTTAAAATAACAAAATAATTTATAAAATATTTAAATAAGAAGAAAACAAAAGTTGAAAAAATTAGTTGTACACCAATGATAGATATGTTTAAATCTAACGATAGTAAGAAATGTAAATAAATATAACTCAAGGCTTTCAGTGTAAAGTAATAATTCTGAATTTACATAAGTTGTTAAAATACCACATTCTTGAAAATGTACTAAGAAGCATGAAAAGAAATGTTATTGCAATACTCATACTCAGTAAGGAAACAAAAGTAGACAATAATTATTTATATGTAGCCCCAGAAGCTGAATTTAGTACACAAATGTTTCCTATCATTTATTTAAAATATTTCTTAAAATACTAAGTAGTTTTTAAAGAACTGAAGAATAAATGATGACAATGACTCGGCAAATAAGGCATCTCAGTGGTGTAGTAGAATTGTAAAAAAGCAAATGGAAATTCTAACATCGAAATGTTCTATGACTTAAATAAAAATTTCCCCAATTGAGGTCGGTAAAATTGAAAAAAGTGAATAATATTTTTTCAAGTGGAAATAAATAATTTGTTCCACAAAAAAGATTAATTTGTTTCACTACTCTGTGAGGGTCTGGATCCTGCAATCCTTATTAGTGCTTGCCAGAGAAACCACAAAGCAAACTTATTCATTACTCATACCTAAAACAACTTTGTCGTTAAAGAATCCCTAAAATGTGAACCAGGGACTTAGCTCAGTGGTGACTTGATATCTGGCACACACACACACACACACACACACACACACACACACACACACACAAGATTCCCTAAGGTGTGAAAGTGTAAGGCTTGAGAGGTGTAAGGGTTACTCTTCCACCCTGGATTTCTTAAAAAATTTTGTTTGTTGATGTTAGAAAAAGGAAGACTTCTGAGTCACTGATGGGCAGCTTGGAGAAATGTTCTGGAGTATCAGTTATTCTGTTTTATAAGTGTCTGAACTATTTCTTTGTGTTGAGAAGTACAAGATACAATAAGCTTTTACTTATTTAGATATAATATCTCTACCTACATGGCCAATAGTTCCAGTAAGATTTTCAGCCTAGTGGCTGAAATTCATGGATTTGCCTTTAGTTGTCTGGGAGACATATATCTAATATACTAGATATTTCTTGTTTACCAGATTAAATTAGCAGTTTACAGGAAGTGTAGAACAGTTTAATGGTGGTGGAAGTCACAATTTTTTTGATTATACTATTTCTTATAGCAAAAAACTGATATTGCTACGAAGTCAAATAGTTACTGTACATTAGTGTTTCTAATTCTCTTATTTTATTGTCAAAAATTGTCAAGAATTGAACACAATCTTTTCAGCAGCTTCAGAAATAAATTCCTAATGTTATTTACTAGAAAGCACACCTAACATAGATGACAGCCACTGCTGTTGCTATTGCCTGCTTAAGTTTACACAAGATTATCATGATTTACTAAAATTTGTTGTCTACGTATACAAAGTGACAATAACAATAACCTTAAGGAAAAAAAAAAACAGATATGGCAGCATATGCCTGTTATTAAAGCATTCTGGGAGACTGAGGCATCATGATGATAAATTTGAGTCCAGTCTGAGAAGCTGAAACCCTCCCTCAAAATTTAAATGGTTAAAAATAAATCAAGAAAGTGGAGAGGGGACGTACCTCTGTGCAAAGGCCCTAGATTTAATGCCCAGCACTGGAAACCATATTAGCACCCAAACCTCTGAGGCCTTAAGAACATTAATACCTGTAATTCCTTAAAATGGGTGGTGTTTTTCTATCCTACTTAGATTTTCCAGTTTCAGGGCTTGTACAATTGGTTTTTGCTGTGACTAGAGCTATCTAAATCAGAAGATCAATATTAGACTTTGTGGATTTATCAAGTAAGTTTTTATATTTATTATACATGTGGAGAGTGAGGAAGTAACTTTAGAATCACTTGAAATTATAGTAAGAGTTTATTGCTTAACCTGATAAGCTTCCCGGTATAACTATAGATTCCTGAAGGCAAATTGCATTCTCTAGTTCTGACATCAGCTCAGAACCTGTCTCAGTTATTAAGCGGTCTGGACATTCTCTTTTGCCCAATTAAACCTAGCCCTGATCTTAAGACCTGAAGCATCACATTTCTTTCTAAATTTATAGTTTTCTCTTTGAGAACTTTGAGACTGTAATCTGGCTCAATTTTAATGTGCTAAATTGTCTACAGTATATCAGGTTACCCACCTGTCTTGCCTGTATTACTTCAATAATCCATTAGCCACTGCGAATTTTCTTGGAGATATAGATACTCATTTTCATTTGGACTTCATGACTATTAAAGCAATTATATCTTCATTATCTCTGATGCCTCAATTATATAGACACTAGGGAGTCTCTTTTTCTCTCCCAATGTTTATTATAGTTACTCCAGTCCACAAAGGTCAGTTGACACTGAGCTTCTCAAAAATGCTATTTCCTATATTATTTCTATTATTACCCTCCATATATAATCACTAAAGTGATAATCGTTAGGGACGTCTCACATGCATTCTTGAATCTTGATTAGTAACACAATTCTAACATGCCCATATTTTCCATCGTTCTTTTTCATAGTAAAATTTCTCACAAATATTTGATAACATCACTCAAGATATTGTAAGCCATGGGGCCTATTAGGTTTCAGAGATCTCAACGAAATATTAAGAACAATTTATGTTCCTGTGAAAGATGGTATGTTCTCACACTTACAACATTTCTTCTGAAGAATCTAAAGTTCTTTATTTCTTACTTCAACAGCCTCATGTTGCATTTCCAGATATGTTTGCCTGACTTTCTCAAACACAGGACAGCCTTGAAATTTTTTCAACAAACAATCTGTTTTGTCTCCAACCTATGGCTTTTCCGAAGAGATGGGATTGGCGACTATACTGGAAACATTAAGCAATAAAAATGTGAAGAGACAAAAATCATGTGAGGCTAAACCTTTGGGAGCAGAGAGAACACTCTACTTAGCCAAGACCAAGCAATTTTCTTTCCTGGCATGGAAGATTCAGATGATATGGGCAGCTGATGTTCTCATGCTGAACTAGTTAAATCTTTTTATCCCAGATCTCAGCGATCTATTTGGTATTCTACTGCAGTCCTGGCTTGCATATTGGCTGTGGGTTCAATTTCTGTTCAGGATTCTCTCAACATTGTAAATACTAGATTTTGTTTCCAGCACAGTCTGGCCCGATACAATGTGAGATAGGTCTCATTTTGTCATTGCCAGTTTTCATAGACTTGCCTTCCTTGAGCTGTTGGCTTCCCTAACCACCACATTGTTTTTTCTGATCCCTTAGTGCTGGTATAAGAACTGATCACAAAGTTCTTGTAACTGCAATTGCGTTCATATCATTTTATCACTAGTATTACTTATCACAATAGTTCACCTGTTACCCTTAATTCATCATAATTAACTTCAGACAAAAAGGGTAGCAATTATGACTATACCAGATTTTATAGCTTACAACCTTACTCATTGTCAGCAATTAAGTCTTTATTGTCATCAGTTGGTGAGCAATCTACTACAGTCTTATCCTTTCAGAGGTGCTAAGTGAGGTCTCTCATTACTAGTAGGAAATCTAGAAAATGAGAAACACATAATAATGGCATCAAGGAAAGATTATCAGCACATTCAGTTATGAGCTTCATCAGAGCCCTTATGGACATCCAGTAAGGACAGCTAAGGCTGAAAAGACTGGAGAGTGGATAAAAGATGTGATTGACTGAGTTACTGTTTCAAAATCAGATTATCTCATAAATGTTTTTAAGGAGGCAAATCAAGAGTTGATTAATAGTAAATTGTTATTTTAATAATAACAATTTTTATTTACATTGAACATACTGCCATATTTTTATTTCTACAACATGAACTTGTAGCAATATCATCACTTATGCTGTTTTTACAATTTATTCTTACCCTGAATTAGAAGCATAAGCATTTAATAAATAAAAACTAACGTAAAATAATATTTCCAGATATTTTTGAAAACTAGTATTTTCATAGCTATCGTAATTTGAAATTCAATACAGTTAAATGTTGACAAAATCCAAATGTAAATTTTATGCAATCAAGAACAACTATTGGAAGGAACCAGGTTCCTCCCTAAGACTTGATCCGCTGTTCATCAGTTAGTGAAGAAACAGCTTTACAAAGGAGAAGGAAGCAGAACACTGGAGCTACAGAAAGAAGACACTGAAGTAGACTCATCAGTCTTTCATGAGAATAACATTGCTTTCCAGGGAAATAGTCAAATTCTCATTCTTTGGTTAGACCAGTGAAGACTACTGGCTATTCATTAGGAATTAGAAGGTTAGAATATACAAGAGATTTTGTGCCTGTAGCATGTTTTATCCGAGGTTGAGAGAATCAAATCTAGCAACATCTCTACATTGCCAGAACTTAACAAAGCAGAATGTAGTAGAGAGGGTTTAATACCTAACACTTGGCACGTGTCTGAGGCCATCTTATGGCAGGTCCATCTAAACAAGAGTGGAGAGTGTGGCATTGTTTCCTCATCCAGCTTAGAATGACATGGACATGATTCTGAGATTTTGCAAAGCGGAACATTTTTTTTTTTTCTGTTAAAGCAAATCTGAAAGAGAAGATCTTCCCACTTGCCAAAGAAAGTCATAAACCACTCATAAGTTTCCACAAAGTCCCTGAGAGTTTGAAGGCCAAGGAAGTTAGACGTTAGCCTTGTGAAAAAGAATATTAAATTTACTCAGCTTACACAAAAGGGAGCAAGTATAGACTTGAAATAACTATATCAACTTTTCTGTGATAAGGAATAATAGAAGCTGGAGTTATGACCCCCACTTACTACCTGTTCTTGCAACATCCATGGTATTCTCAATAAATTAAATCCTATTCTTTTTTGTGAAAGTCTATTACAAAGAAGTTTTTAAAAGCTACAATTATTTCATACTTGACTTCACATGAATAACAAATTCACATCTTCCAAATGTAGTAAGATGTCAAGTGTCGAAAACATTACATACTAAGGTACATGAAAAACTCCAATTAAAATAAAGAGGTTACATTTATTTTCCAAAATTCCTAATTCAGATACATTGGGCTTATTATCAGAAAGAGCATCAGCTAGAACTTTCAAAATGATTTTACTATTTGTTCTTGAAATATTACAATTCCTGAATAATTCAAAATTGTTACTAGTTATTTTAGTAACTTTACACAGTTACACGGCATACTCATGTAAAATTTACAAAGCAAGGCTAGGGAAGTCCCCATAGGCATGATGAATTTTTGTAATGATATAATCCTTAATGAATTATACTTCCATTTAACAAAGTTTTAACAAGGAATTCCACTTCCCTATATTAGTACTAATTCTCTCATCTGAATTGCCTTGGGCATGTCTGCCATATAATTGTTCAACAAAATATTTCTTTCTATGTCAATCATACAGTACATACAAATCTCCCAAATGGGAATAAGACACATTTCATTTCTGTGAAACATATGTCCAGGCTTCTTAAAATATTTGAGTTGAAAGTTAAAATGTGCAAAATGAAAACTATGACTCATTTTTAATACAATAATAGAATTTGACCACAGGCACCTTACCATATACACTAATGTCTTCAGGAATAAACACTATATTATAATTTTCAGATTTATTATTCATTTTGTTCATATCTTTCTTAACTTTATTCAGCTAATAACACTTCTATGAAAGCATCTGTATAATTTTCATATAGAAAGATGAGTAATATCAATTATGGTGTTTTGGAAAAATGGCAATACCAAGAGTGAGTGCAGAGAAAGCAATAATTGTTCATGACTGTCTTTCACTAAGTCCTCTGTAATATATTAAAATTTTACTTTAATCTTTTTTTTTTTTTTTTTTTTTTTTTTTTTTAGGTTTTTTGAGACAGGGTCTTGCTTTGTGGTTCAGGCTGGCCCTGAGCTCAGCCTCCAGCTCACATCACAATCCTCCTGCCTCTGCCTCCCGAGTCCTGGGATTATAGGTGTGAGCCACCACGCCCGGCACTGTGGTATGTGGTACTGGTTGTTGCTGGGTGTGGGTCTCCACACCCAGTATTGATGTGGTTACCAGGGAATCGAACCCCGGCCCTTGCGCTTGCAAGACAGGCGCCAGAACCACTGAGCTAACTCCCCGGCCCAATTTTATTTTAATCTTAATCCAATTCTCAAAGCTGTTTTACTGCTATACTCATTTTTTCAGTTTCATATTATTCTTCTATATTCTTTCTTCACAATGACAAACCAACCTCGTTCTTACTTTTTTGGTCCTTTACTTGGGAAAGGTAATTATACTCTTTCTATATAGACATTATACTTTTTAAAGAATATTTTTCTGGGTTTTTGTAGGTCTGAACAATCAATAGAAACAACAAAATCCTTAATTCTTTCCCAATTTTGTATTGAAAGCCTTTCATTCTACTGTTGGTGTTCTCCATTTATGACCCCCACTTACTATCTGTTCTTGCAACATCCATGATATTCTCAATAAATTAATCCTATTCTTTTTTTGTGCACTTGACCTTAAAATTCCAATGCATTTAAATCTATCTCAAGGCTTAACAGACAAAAAACATAACTTCTTCTTTCAGATGTCATCCTAGAAATTATCAACTGTCTTCCTCTCATTCACTCAATTTAATAAGCAGACATGCTTCACATCATGCATTGGCTTACCCAGTAGGAACATCCATGTCCTGCTGTCAGGGTGAATGAGTCTCAGCTGTGTCTCCTTAGTTACATATGTGTGGTGTGCACGTGTGTGTGCATGTGTGTGTGTGTGTGTGTGTGTGATTTCCTCAAACTGTTGCCATGACCCAAGTTGCTTTCATTTCTCTTTTCTGCCCAACTAACTTTTGAGATCCCAAATATCCTACAGAATTTTGACACCTGCTGTAGTTAGAAACAATGTATCTATTACCATATGTTAAACACAGACCCAGTGATATAGAAAATATATATATATTGGCAATACAGAAATAATTAAGTAGACCATATTAAGAGCTGATTCAAAGAATTATAAAGTTGTCTCTGAATGGATGTTAGGAATCATAATAAGAACACATCTTCTATATTTTGGAATATTGAGATTTAACTCACTTTAACCTTCTAAGTTTGTGGGAGACGTATATAGAGTATGGAGAAGAACAGTTGGAACTACTAGCCTGATTATCTGAAAAAAAATTATCAAAGCTAATGTATAAATTGGAAACTGTTCATTTATAGGCAGTGGAACTTTCCATAATAAAGAAATAAAGGGAGAGGTCATGAGTAGTACATGATATACAAGAAAAGAAAACATCTCATTTATTCACAACTTTTTTTTCTAATTAATAGATATGAAACATTACAGATAGATGAAAATTTTGAAAATTTTATGCAGATATAACTAGAGTCTTTTATTGTAATGGACTCAAGAATAAAGAATATATGGGTGTAATAAAGTACTTGAATAATCTTCTCAAATGCTAACACTGAAAATCTCTAAATTCAAAATGCATGTTATGAGAGTTTTAAATAATATTTGGAGCATGAGAGGAAAAATTTAGAGGTTCATCTTTTCTCCTTCGTGTTGTACAGAAGGTTCAAATGCTCCATCTGACCAGTAAAGTGAAAAATCTCATGGAGTTTTGTCTGGATGTTACACCCTGCACAAGTCAGTCCTGAAAAGACAAAATTTATCCACAGAGCAATGCTGACTATGCAAACCCCTACAAGAGAACCCAAGAATATTACAAAGCCTCAAACTCCAAAAGCTCTCAGCTGAGGGAGAGTTTCTTTGAGTCCATCTTCCCCAAAGACAATGAACTTGGGACATTAAAGCCCAAACAGATCTGTGTTGATTTGATCATCACTCAGCTACTTACTGAGTGACATTAATAAATTAATGAAACTACCTAAATTTTTTTTTGTCCCCCGCCCCGAAACTACCTAAAATTTGATGTCTACTTTTGGAAAATAATGTATACAACATTAAGTCTTGTTTGGAGGAAAGTGAATGAAATAATGCATGTGCATGAGAACACAGAACATATCTAATGAATACTGGCTACTCTTAGCATCATTCATATTATTACTATTATCTATGTAATGGCCAAAGTGTTTTGTTTCTCTCCATAAAATTCAGGTACAAAGATTAGCATAGTTGAAAAATAATTTCAAATTTTCCTCATTCCCACAGAATCAATTCAAAGTAATTTATTTGTGTTAGCTCCTTTCTCATTGCTGGGACAAATACTCAACAACTACAAGATAAAGATACAAAGATTTAGTTTAGATCGCAGTGTGAAGAAGTTTCAGTCTGTAGTTGCCTGGTTTCAAGACAGGGAGATCAGGCAGAGGGCCATGGCAAAGGAGCCAGTTCACAGCCTGGTAGGCAGGAAGGAGTGTGTGCTCAAGGTGGGAAGGATAGATGTTAAGGCCACACCTGTAAGGATCTTACTTCTCCAGCCAAACCTCACTTCCTAGCATCATACCCAGCCACTCAACCCATTGGTGGACTAATCTAATTTTAATCTAACACCACCATCTCATCATCCTATCACCTTATCAAAGCCTCACCTATGAAAATATCATCGCACTGCTGACCTGAATTCCCACGAGAGTTTTACCTGGTGAAGGGTCTTTTCTGTGTCATTATCATCATCTCTGGTGACTGGGAAGATGTCAACCTTGCAAAATTAACTTTCAAAGTTGTCACCTTTATTCTTTCACCTTCCACACTGAAAGTTCCTGTTAATATTAAAAAAATTCTGTTCATTTCTTCAAAGGAGCCTCATTACACTACTGACACCTTGTAAGTGTTTTTCTACTACAGAGATATAAATAATTAACCATATTTTATTTGTAGTTTATTTTACTTATTTAAATATTTTCATTAGAAAGCCTTATTTCATTACTGTTTGTTTATGGTTAATTTCCAAATTTTCAAACTATTTTGAGTTCTAATATGATACTGTCTTCCAAAGTGTTATGCATTTTACCAAACTTGATATAATCAACACTCTCAGCTTATGCTTTTTACAGAATCTTGTTACACCAGAGAAGAAAGTGAGAAAACTGAAAAAGGTTCTTGAATATCAGACAGCTCTATGAGGATAAGTACACTAAAATTTTACAGTTCTAAAAGGAAAATCAGTTTCTTAAGGAAACTTTAAATACTTTTGTGACATTGTGAAATAACTAGTTTTTTACATTCTAAACAATATATAAACAAGTAAACCACTGCAGTGCCTTATGCATTTTAATGTTTGGTTCACTATAGCTGTCAATGTTTAAAACTTCAATGCCAAAGGCATATATATAAATATAAATATATATATATAATATATATATATATTTACATATATAGACACATATGTTTAACTCAGTTTTAAAGTTTGTACATATATATTTATTTATATGTAATATTAATTCTAGTATTATGTTCAGCCTCCATTTGGGTTGATTTAATCAGACCAGGGAAGAAAAATATACTGGGAGAACATACTTGGAGGCAAACATTCCTCATCTTATGTATTAGCTTTGACTTCATTAGCTGATCGATTTTGTCAAATTATTTAAAATTTCAACTGCAGCTTGTTTCATTACCCACAATACAGGAACAACTCTGTCTCATGAGATTTTTATAAAAAAATAATTAAATACTCGATCTATAAGAACTGGTACATCACAGGTATTTAGTACACTGAAGCTATATTTATCATTAGAAAAGAGACATTTAAAGAATTTACATATTACATAAGTATACTATTTTTCATCAATACAGTGCCATGATCTTAAAAGAAATACTATTTTTTCTTTATGTTTGTTCCATAAATAACTATTATATTAATTATTTACATATACTAAATGATTGTTATTATGGGAGTGATTTGAAGTATAAAATATTTCCTGCCCAAAACAATTTTATTCTCTTACTTAAAATTGTCTCTCTTGCTTAAAATTGTCTCTCATATTGTTTTTGGAATTTAAAATTACCTCAGAAGAATGAATATATGAAGATGAATATATCAGACAGAATATTATATATATATACATCAGACAAAATATATATTAATATCAGAGAGAATATATATATATGTATATATATCAGACAGAACATATATATATATATATTCTTCTGAGGTAATTTTAAATATATACCATAATAATTTTAAGTATATACATCAACTAAGTAAGATTCATGATAGTATTAACACAGAAATTACTTTGTCACCTTATTTGAAAGTATTTGTTTTTTAAAAAATCATGATAAAGACTTTTTTCTTGTGAGGATGAGTAGATGTTGCTCCACTCACAATATCCACGACTGAGGAGGGTGGGGAACTGTATAATTCTCAATGATGAATCAGCTGTACGACCTAAAGGGAAGCGCTAACCGTATAGGTTTTATCTTTCTTCTACTTGTATATAAACCTGTAGATGATCCTGCTAATTATAATTAAGAAGATAAGACGTACATAAGTTTCCAATTACACCAGCAATCTCGGGCCATTTTTCATAATGATCAAAACACAGATTAAATATTTTGGGCTATGTAAATCTTTAAAAAGATCAGAATGGAATGTTAAATTTCATAATAGAGATATAAATCTATATAAAATACAGCAAGTGCTATCTAGGAAGTAAAACTATTGACCCAGTGACCCATAATGAACTTGGCCTAAATATGCATTAATAAATGTCATTGAAATATCCTGTCTTGATCAGAATAAATTGGTAAATTAAAAACTATAATGTTGACTGATATGACTTAATAATTTTTAAGTTCATTAAGTTTTTGGAGTACTTAAAAAAAGAAAAATTGACAAAATTATATTACATTTTTATGATAAACTTGGAAAAACAGATAAAAAATTAATCTATAATATTTTCCATAAAAAGCAAAAGGTAAATATTTTAAAGTGACAGCCCAGAAAATTAATTTTCAGTAGAATATTATTTGAGCTGTGCTGAGAGAACATCTACAATTTAACAATTCTAAAAGTTTGATCACAATATTTTTAATTTTAAGAAATTGTACACTAATAAAATATAAAATTTAATTGTGTCCCTCTCATCAGAAACTTATTGTTATAAATAAATATGAAAGTCATTCATACAAAAATTCTCTGTAGGATTTGCTTAGGATAAATGATAGTTTGCTGGGTAATTGATTGCTGTTAGTCACCGTATTTGAGCCTAACTTCTGTTAACATCCAACTTATTCTTGTTGTTTTCTCCTTATTTTTTATTCTCCTTCCCTCTGTACATTCCTGCCTCCCTCTCTCCCTTCTTTTTTTTTTTTAGGTTTTTTGAGACAGGGTCTTGCTTTGTGGTTCAGGCTGGCCCTGAGCTCAGCCTCAAACTCACATCACAATCCTCCTGCCTCTGCCTCCCGAGTGCTGGGATTACAGGCGTGAGCCACCACGCCCGGCACTGTGGGATGTGGTACTGGTTGCTGCTGGGCGTGAGTCTCCACACCCAGTATTGTTATGTGGTTACCAGGGAATCGAACCCAGGCCCTTGCGCTTGCAAGACAGGCGCCGGAACCACTGAGCTAACTCCCCGGCCCCCTTTTTTTTTTTTTCATTCTTGACTTCTATATATGCAATTTTTTCCTACATCCTGCATCCCTTTTCTGTTGCTATCCATCCTTGAATCTTCTTACTTGAAAGGGAGAACTTCTTTGAAATCTTTTTGAAAAGCCCAGATATTCTCGTTTAGACTCAGTGAAAGAGAAATTCCCACTGTATTCTCTGTTAAAATCTTCTCTGTATTATTGAAATGTCATAAATTCTTGAAACATTTCACTTTTCTGTCTTCTTTGTCTTCTTAAAGACAATTGACTTCTCCATTACTTTTATTGTCCTGTAGTTGGGGTTGAATCCGGGGCCTCTTGCTACCTCATGCTGAACTTCATCTCAGCCTTTTTATTTTGGGACAGAGTCTCACTGGGTGTCCAGGATGGCCACAAACTTATGATCCTCCTGCCTCAGCCTCCTGAGCATCTGAGAATAAGAAGCATCACAACCCCTCACTTAATCATTTCTTTTTACTTGAAGTGGCACCTCATTTGTCATCTAACATGTCTTTTTCTCAGGGTTTAGAAGTGACAAGAGGTACATGTTTATCAAAAGTTTGGAAAGTAATTCTTACAATTGAGCTCTGGGAATGATTAATATGAATTCCTTTCTTACTTTAAGGATTAAATATGCAGCTATTTTATGTATATAGGTGACTTGAAAACCATATTATAAAATGTTGCACTATCAGTACACCTCACACTGCATGCGGCAAAAAACTAATAACTGCTGCTACAGTAAACAATATCTTATAAAGGACTTTGTTATCAAATAATTTTGAGGGATGCTGAGTTAAACAAGTATAAGCAGACTTTTTTTTTCTACAAGATTCAACTATGCTTCTAATGTGCAAACACCCAATTTTCAATTCAGCTTTCTCTTTTCCAAAGTAATTTGAAAGTACAACTCTCATTGCATGAAACTCATTGTAATTATCTAGTCAGTAACGACGTGGGAAAACAAGTTTTGCAATCATTGATCTAGAATAACAAAAGAAATTATGTCTATTTGAGTTCATATCCTAAACTAGTGTTGCTTTTCTAGTTTTGTAAACTTTGGAAATGACATGTAACTATTTAAAGTTTCCAGCTGAAGTAAAGCTAGGGGAGGGTAAATTAGAAGTTTACTTTGAGGGTTAAATTTGTTAACATAATAAGATATGAATATTGTTACAATCTAAACTATTTGTCTATTTAATTTATGAAATTGAAATTACTTGAAACTGTAAATATTTGAAGAATTTGAAAAGAAATAATTTTATACTTTTTATTTAAGATACACAATCTGCCACATAGAGTATATTGTAATTTATCTGTCATTATAAATTTATAATAATGCAATTATGCTTTTTAAGATGATGTATAATTCAACTTTGATTTATTATGACATCTCTTCATCATCTGATGATCATCAAAATAACTTAGAAAAATCATCAAGGATAACAACAATTAAAGACATAAATTAAAATAGTTTCTTATAAAAAGATAGTATTGCCATATGGAATATATTTCCATGGCTGTATTATTGATGGATTATGGACTTAAAAGAGAAAGAACAAAATGGATGGAAAAATGAAGAAAATATTTCCATTTTCACATTCATAAAATAGATATATTTTCCTATTATTAAGGTAATAATTGTCAAAACTGTTGTTTCGACTGTGGAATATCTTCACAGGTAGGGGAAAACCTGTAAAAGCAGTACTAATCTAATTTAAAATGGAGTGGAATGCCGACACAGCCGTGCCCACCCCACTGAAAGTATAAGGTTTCAAGGTATAAAGTTAGTATCCCATTGCATCCAAGCTACTTTTCACCATTCTTTTGTAGTTTGTATGCTTAGATTTTATCTTCACATGTGGCTTCCTTTCCAAACAGCTTTTTAAAAACAGCCTTGTGGAAGAATAATAAGCCATACATATTGAAAATGAATACACATAATAAACTACACATATTTAAAGTATACCATGTGATTTTTAAATCATATACATCTAAAAAGCATCGGCAGAATCAAGATAATAAAAATATCCATCACTCTTCCCTGTTCTCTTCCTTTCCTCATTATCTGACCATCTTCACTATTTTATCCCTGGAAAACTACAGATCTATTTTCAGAGACTGTATATTCATAGATTTGCACTAGAATTTTATGAAAATGATATTGTATTTCACACGTTCAACTTTAAGTACTGCTGCCAAGCAACTATTACAGGATTTATCA